>CM071935.1:29503829-29760980 GCA_016081115.2 Rehmannia glutinosa | reverse complement strand
CATTGTACTTCGTTCCTTATTGAAGATGGACATGTCTTTTCTTTGAATGATGATTTGATTTGCTTTCCCATCGCGCCATCACATATACTCTCCTTCTTGTATCTTGAGTGCGGAAGTCATTCCAAGATTACTCCTGGCAAGTTTGTTAATTGTTTTGAAGTTCGGAGTGACTCAGCTTCTTATGCCACAACCAACTTGATTCATTTTGTGCTTTTAAGCTATGACAGTGCTTGGTGTTGCAGTTGACCAATCTACCACATACATGTTCTTTTGTTTGCATCCTTGCAGCACAACTTCATTGGATTCAGTGTCTTTGATTTGGCATATACCCATGTTAAATCCAACATTGTAGCCTTTGTTACAGAGTTGACTTATGCTTAGCAAGTTGAAATTGAGGCCTTCAACATATGCAACATCTGTTATTTCTAATCCATTTTTCTTGATGGATCAAATGCCTCTTATTTCTCATGGAGCTTCATTCCCTCCAAATATGACTTTTGCACCTCTGACTTCCTTGAATTTTGATAGATTTTTCTTGTTTCTGTCATGTAATATGCGGAGCGACCACTATCCATGTCAGGTTCCTTGGCACTCAGCTGCTCCCTGAACCTGCAATCAAGGAAGTTAGGTTTTAGGTACCCATACTTGCCTGGGTCCTGAGGGGTTAGTATTATAAGATGATCCAACCAACCTATAGCCAAATGATTTGACTCTAAGGGGTTGCCATCTATCAGTGCCATAATCATAATTAATTTTGGCAAATTGCTTGGGGTTCTAGGTTCATACAACTGTCTCTTTTGTCTGTATGCCTGTGTATGTGTTTTAGCAATTGCCTTCTTTGGGTAGTTGTGATATCTCTGAGTGTAGTGCTTGGGTGCATATGAGTGCTGATGAAAGCTCTTATGCCTTTGGAATGGCCTTTCTTTGAGTTAGGCCTTTGCCACTTAGGCTTATATTCCATAGGTCTTTCTTTGATAGTTCACATTATTCCAATCAACTTGGCTTGGTATTTTCTACCATTCTATCATATGTGTTTCTTTTATAGAGCTTCTGGGTTTTGGTAGCTCTGTTTCTTCTTTACAGAATATCTCTGTTTGGAGTTTGCTTTGAGGACTCGACGGATTTCTTCTCACAATTTGTCTTCTCAAGATACTCAATCGGGCCGTTTTCCTTTTCCTTTATAACTAAGGCCAATTTGCTTGTGATTGTGCTTTGGAATAAATGTGTGTGCACCATTTGGAGTTTTGGATTTTAGAGATACTTCATTACTTGAAGATCCTTTTTCCAAAATCACTTTTGGAGCTTGACATAGCATTGAGGAATTGAATCTAAGCTGTTTTGTCTCCACATTCTCTTTGACTCATAATAAGATCATCCAATGATTTAGATGCCTTAGTGAATGAGGCAATCACATTTTGAGATCATTCTCCCTCTTTTCTATAGCAGCTATCTCTGCTATTAACTTAGCATTTTCAGCCTTTAGACTTTTATTCTCATAAGTTATTTGATTTAGAGTACTCAGCTCCTCTCCTTAGTCAGCAGTGAGTTTTGGCTCTTAAGTAGGATGTTCTCCTCATTTAGTAGTGTGTGTGAGGATTTAATGTGTTCAAAATCTTTCATCATTTTGCCTAATGAATCATAAAGATCAGTGGGTGATGAAGTGTGTGTGTCACAATCACTATCACTAGTATCTGAGTGTGATGAGTTAGAGTGTACCTCATCTTCTTGGTCAGGTTGGTTTTATTCTTTAGCCATTAGACAGGATCAAGGCTTCTTCATCAGAGTCACTTGAGTAGTCGGCTTCACTACTCTCCAGTCTGCTTTGTGTCTTTTGACTTGATTAGATCGTGATCTCCTAACATTGCCTTTCTCTTTTTCCCTGTCTTCTTTCCCTAAAGACTTTTCCTTCCTCTTCATTCATGTATTTGTTGACTACGAGGATATGGGCATTCAATGGCATAGTGACCAGGTTGCTGCGGTTCAAAGATAGATTTTCAACTTTTTGATCGATTCTTTCCATCCTTGGATTGACAAAATTTCTTTGATATTCAACTTTTTGATGCTCTGCTCTCTTGGGTGGTCTATCTTCCCTTGACTTGGAGGGAGTTGAGTGTCTTACGGAGGATTCACCTTTGCTTCTTTTGTAGTTCTTATTGAAGAACTTGTTGAACCTTTTAACCATCGGTGCGATCTCCTCTTGGTCAATGACCTCTTTGACCTCGACTCTTTTGCCATCTTTGACAATTAGAGCAATTTGTTTTGGCACAACTGTCTCTTCTTGATCTTTTCTTCTCACCAAATTCGTAGGCTTTGAGATATGAGAATAGCTCATGGTTGGATGTTTTTGATAGGTCCATGGAATGTCTCATGGCCATGACTTTCATATCCCACTTTGGGAGACTTCTTAGAATCTTCATAGACATTTTCTTCTCGTGTATATTCCTTTCCAAGTGCGATCGATTCATTGGTGATTTTACGAATCGAACATCCAAATTGATCGAGGTTTCTCTATGCATCTTAAAATTTTCAAATTTTTGTACAACAACAGATAGTTTATTTTCTTTGATTTGCTCTAAGCCTTCGCAAATCAAGGTTAGCTTGTCGATTTCTTTTGCCATTTTGCATGATTTGACTTTGTTGAACATGGCTTTGTCAAAGTTTTGTAAAGAATGTCCTTGGCCACATTGTCAAAGTTATATCTTTTTCTGTCATCATTTGTCCATTCGACTCTTGGTTTTTCAACCATAATCGTCCGGGAGCAAGATCATCTCTTCTCCTCTTCACCGCACTCTCTAGCAATGTGTTTCACTTTTAAGATTTGGAGTGGCCCATCCTCTATCACTATCCACATCTCATCGTGTAATCTTTGGTAGATGAGCCTCGCATACGAATTTTCCAATCATCAAATTCTTCAATTGTGAACATAGGGATGCGTGTCAAATTTGCTTCCATGATAATAACTTTCTTTGAATAAAAGAGTTTTGAAAGATTGAGTACTAAAACAAGCTTTGAAAAATTTGGAGATCTAGTTCAATAACTTGGTCACGGAAGGCTCAATGAACCAACCGCTCGATACCACTTGTAGGTCCCAAGGGTGTGAGTGTAAGGTTTAGAAGGGGGTTGAATAAACCTTACCAACTTTTTGATTTAGTCCTTTTAAAAATGTTCGAGTTAATACTTCACAAACAGTCCTTGATGGACAGCTAAGTTAGTTAATCGTGAGTTAGTCACTCAACGGACTCGGAAGCCGTTGATAGAATAACTCAACCTTGTTTTGACTAAAAACTTTAACTTGACTGTGATATGTTTTTCGGAAGACTTAACACCCTTGAATTTGTTAATTTTGTTTTAATACTTGGTTTTAGCACTCGATTGATTATCAATTGGATAGCAAATTTATCGTGAGATATAAAAATAAGATGCAAAAATTAAAGTCTTTGAAATGTAAATGACACAATAAGTTTTTATAGAGGTTCGAAGATGGGGTAATTCTTCTACTCCTCTCTTCTCCAACTCTGGAGGAATCCACTAAGTATTGATCAATATACGAGTGGTTAACGATCCGATACAAGTCTTGATCACACAAATGACTTGATCCTTTGGGACTCGATCACGGAGATGCCTTGGTCACACCGTGGCTTACTCGTGCGACTCGAAACTTCTTCCCGGGACAATTGCGCTTTTGCTACTACTGACCCTTGCTTAAGTTCCTTGGATTTGATCACGAAGCCCTCCAAATAGCTTAAGCCTGGTTCGACCTTGAACCTTTCTACAAGCCTTCGTGGAATGTAGACCCCTTGATTCTTCAAATGTTTCCTCTTCAACTCGATTGAAGTTGTCTTTCCTTCACGGTGAGTGTTGGATTGATTTCCTTCGTAATGTAGGCTTGAGGATTGAGCTTGAATGTCTTGAGAGTGATTTTTGGTTACAGATTCAAATGTTAGCTTGAATTTTCGTGGTTCGGTCGGTTTACCTTCTCTCAGAGTGATTCCTCAGCTTTTTATAGTGATCTTTCAAAACTCTGCCCGTTGAAGAGATAAGCTTATTTTTGAAAGTCACTTGTGGTCGTTGGCTTGTCTTGTGGTAGTCCTTGGAATTTACGTTTTCTCGTATGAACGATTCTTCAGCTTTTCAGAGTTCTGAGACGGTGCAGTGCTTCCCATTGGTTTATTCCTTTTGCATGCTTCTGGGACTGAGCACTTCAAGAAAGGTAGTATGGAAGTATTACTTGTTTAAGTAATTCTCTTGATTTACGTAAACGGATCTCTTTCGATTATCTCGACTTGACGTTGCATTTCCTTGCCTTCCCAGGGTGACTTAGAGTCGATTTCAATCATTGGATGACTCTTCTTTCACTTCAACTTGAGACTTGGCTATCTTGAGTTGACTTGATGATACTTCACTCAAACCATCTTAGTCGCACCTTGATCAAGTTCTTGTCTTTTCTTCTTTGCCACACTCAAATGCCTCACACGTGAGTCTTCCTTTTAGTCTCCGATTGTCTTTTTGCATGTTCGAGGCATAGGCGACTTGACTCGGCTCTACCCCAATTTATCTATTACAATACAATTTATAACAAGAATGGGTTGCCAACTTCCTATTCTAAGTTTTACATGGCATTCATCAAAATCTACAAAATAATTTCCCAACGATGAGGTAGGAAAATATGGGATTAAGTGGCTCAAATCACCCAAACACACAATTAACACTCCGAATTATCAATAAGCAACTACCCTTCACTTTTTGACATCCCCAATGTTTATGAACCTTCAATCCATTGATTTTTTTCTCATTTTTTTCTTTTTTTTTCCGGAACCACCAAACTTATTCTTTTGCGTACATGGGGTTTCATATTTTATTTTCTCGGGAAACTTCATTCAATTAAATACACACCCTTCTCATCATACCCTCCTCAACTTCCAATATTTTTCTATACTTTGTGTGTATGAGTGATGGGTAATTAGGATATTCACATCTGGCTCGGGTATTAGATGGTTTGCCAAAGAAACGGGTTTACAAGGCTCGAAAGGGGGACAGGGAAAATATAATACAAAGGTAGGCATTTTAGGCTCTGGCTTGTTCAAAGATGGCGTAAATCACTTCCTTAATGTTACTTCACCTAGGATTTCGCCTCGACAAGTGATCAGACAAGTTCTAGAATCTGGTGAGATCATAAAAGAAACACTGAATTGCATAAATCATCCCCGAATAATTCAACAGAATTAAGTACATAGATGGAATTAATGGAAAGAAGAATAAACCACGTTCAAACACATGCTCTTTTGACCGTTCAACTCATATTCAACAAATTCACTAAGTCATGCGGTTTCACGGTTTTACAAACGACCCTCGACTTTCTTTTTTTCGTTTTTTTGTGTTTTTTTACTCAAGATTCGACTCGAAGAATAAAAATAGACTGCACCCCCCCAAACTTAAAACGACATTGTCCCCAATGGAGAGGTGGGAAAAAGGACTTTCCTAGTAGCCGAGGAGCGAAGGCTCCTTAAGTCATGTGGTACTACTACGTGTAGGAGGTGTCTCGTATAAGCTCACAATGCATCCTGCGCACAAGCCCGTGGGTGTTGTATGCCTCCCAGAGGTGTGGTCTTGTTCTTCCCATTGGCCTTGGCCTCGACCCTTTTTTGGTTTCGCATCTTTGCAACCTAGCAAGGTAGACAAGAAAACAAAACTCGTGGAACCATGGAATTCGGTTATGGGTGAGAACTCGAAAATCAAAGCATATAATAATACACCCAAGTAAAAAAATATAGTGTCATGTCAAAAAGATAATCATAGATATGCAAGATAGCACTAAACAATGTGAAATTGTCATTGGGGAATTTTATCAAACACCTCATATGCATGAATTTGGGCAAAGATAGTGAATGCAATGGATAACTCAATTCAATCCCAAAAATCAACACCAAGCATGAGCAAACAATCCACAGTCCACAAATCAACAACAATTATCTGAGCACTACTACAATCTAATCACACAACAATCACAAGATGCGGAAAACCATGGGGTGGGGTTTGGAAGTTGCAAACTTACCAAATAATGAGTGGATGAGATGAAAATGGTGTGTGTGGTGGTACAGTGCTCCTTTGTGAAGATGGAATGGAATATGTGGGAGTTGCACAAATAAAAGGGGTGGGGTATGATGCAACTTACTCCTCCTAAGAATGCAAAAAACAAAAAAAAAAAAAAAAAAACAACTACTAAATTATATTAAACTAAGAAAGCAATAAAAGGGGCTTGGGTTGCCTCACAAGAAGCGCTAAGTTTACAGTCTTCAACCAGACTATGTCAGATTATCCTCAAGTTGGGGTTCCAATAGGCATGTTATCCACATTGCCCTTAGAAACTTCCCAACCTCCACTGTCTTCATCTATATTCCCAACCATCTGCTTACCATCATTTAATTCAAATTTCAGCCTGTTGGTTTTTTTTTTAATAAATGCGAAATATATATAAAAATGAAACAGAGTATTCCTGATCACAGGCTGATCAGGTAACCAAAGTAAAGCCTGATAATAAAGTCAAAAGAAAATAACGAAATGGTCACAAGCCGACCATATGGCTGAATGGTTGGGGCCTCGTTAAAACCTTCCAAGGTAAAACCCACCCATGTGGGAAAAACCCTGGAAGGAAAAAAGAGTATCCCCATGATAAAAGCGTCCCAAAAGCCGACAAGACCGAAAATGCGACGCACTAAGGAACAAACCTATAATTTGATTGACCAACATAATCCTGAGTGAGGGACTGAATAATGGATGTTGGGGGCGAACCCCACCATGTATCCACCTGCGATGACTTGCTTAGAATATCCGCTGCCTAGTTTCCTTCCCTAAAGATGTGCGAAACCACAAAATCCATTTGAGAAAGAAGGTGGAGAGTGTATCTCCACATACTCAAATGGCGCCAAGGAACTCGATGGATTTCTTACGCAACAACTCCACCACATAGACCGAGTCCGACTCGGCCATAGTTGGTTCCATCCTTTGAGGAAGCGTATTGGATGGCCCGCATAGCCGCTGTAAGTTCCGCCTCAAAAGCAAAACCAAAACCACATTGTTCCACGAAGCACCCGCGAAAAACCCCTACGATTGCGAAAAACTCCGAGGAAGGCGTGAGATTTCGGGTGCCCCCGTAAGCAGCTACGTCTTTAACTTTGATCCATCCCCAAGGTTTACGCCAAGTGACTGCACAATCTTTGGGGCTTGTCTAGGGCGCCCGGGAACACGGTGTGCGGAGAATGAAGAGGTCTGTTGATCATTTTGCATGCAACCTCGGTCTAAGGAAGATGACTCCAAAATTAGGACACGAAGGCGTGGGATGGCCGCCTCCGGTGTCCAAGTCTTGTTGTTGAAGGTCAAGTCATTTACGATTTCCCGGATGAGCCAAATCTGGAAAGAAACGACCAAGGCGCAGAAAGCCCACTTGATCACAAAAATGAAAACGCATCAAACGCACCAGAAATTCATTAAAGCTATAAGCCCTAAAGTAATTGATATTAAAGGCATCAAAAATCCACCGCCATAGGGACTCTTGCAAAACCACATGAGACAAATAAATGATCAACAGATTCATTGTTAGCATAACAAACACCGCAAACCGAGGGTCTGTGAAGGAGCGTGCGCGAACGCAAGACGCGTCTAAAACATGAAAGACGATTGTGGATAGCCCGCCATGCCACAATCGAACGTCTTTCACGGAATGTGAGGAGACCAAATCCGGGAACCCCAATGGACCGTTGGAGCGAGGACGCGAGAAATGTGTGGCGATTTGAAGTGATACATCCATCATCGAGTGAAGCCACACCCGTGTATCCGAGCGATCTTTGGAGTGATGGGGACTCTAACAATATCTCGGACCATATCCAAAAAGCCTCAATGAATGAGAAAGTAAAGTGCCATGTCCCGTCGTAAAAGTAATTCGAGATGCGATGTCGAAATAAGTGCTGTACTCTCGGGAATCCCGATCTATCGGCAATGATGTAACCCACCAATTATCCGGCCAAAATCGAACTCCGGAATTGCATCCGGGAATCCAGGCTTGATCCTCCAAGAAACCCGAGATCCCGGGCGAATCCTCTCCCGGATGGAAGAGGGGATGAAAGAATGGCGTGGAGATCCATCGGGCTGCAAACGCCTACGGAGGATGTTGTAAACCAAAGAGTTGGAAGTCATAATCTTCCATCCCAACTTCATAAGGAAAGCATTGTTGGCGACCACAATAGACCGGACACCCAAACCGCCTTCCGCGCGCGGCATGCAACAACGGCTCCGATTAACCACCACTGATCCTTTCGAGTTCACATCGCCGATCCAGGATGAAATTACGCATAGCCTTTTCAATTTGTCGTAACAAAGTTACGGCCACTTGTATACCATCATCGTGTGCACAAAGGAGCTGGTAATCACTGAATTCACCAAACAAATGCGGCCAAGAATCGTGAGAGCAAAACCTTTCCACCTTCCGAACTTGAAAATAATCTTGTCGAAAATTGATTGAAGAGGTGGCCACTTTGGCGCACCCTTGAAGATGGGGGCCCAAGTAAGCAGGGAATGCGCCCATATGCATCCCGGTGATCGTCAATACGACCTCGCACATGATTGGAAACCCGGCTTCCAAAATAAGCTTTAGATTTATTAGGATTGAAAATCGACCCGACATGTCTGCATAGAGGTTAAGTATCTCGGATAATAGACGTGCACTACTCGAGGATGCCCCACACATAATCACAATATCATCTGCGCATACATAATGGATGAGGAAAACCACCGATTAGGCGCCCGAAAAGGCCGGAGTAGATTCTGTTGACCGCGTCCTCGACCAATCTACTCGAACGTCCTCCAGCGATGCAAAATAGCAGAGGAGATAACGGATCTCCCTGTCGGACCCCTCGAAAGCAAGAGAAGTAACCCACTGGTGACCCATTCAAGCAGATGCCGTGATTCTGAAGATCAAGGATGATCTCAATCCGTGAATGAACACTTGAGAGAAACCAAAGCGGCGTAACACATGAATCAAGAAGCCCCAACTAATCAGATCAACGCCTTCCGGATGTCAATCTTTAAGATCATATTGACATCATTACGACCTGTAAAATATTGAACCCCTCCGAGACCAACGCAATACATCATGGATTTTTGCCGGGATAAAGCCAAACTGGGGTAGGCGACAAGTAAGAAGAGATGAAAGAGCCCGGTCGCGTCGCTGAATCTTGGTAATAATCTTAAAAAGGAAATTGCTCATCACGATCGGTCTAAAGTCTTCCACCACATTAGCTTCCTTGGTTTTTGGGATGAGTGCCATAAAACGGCATTCGGACCACGGAAGGAAGCGTGACGAAAAAAATATCGGATAGCGAGCCACCACCTCCTCGAAATGAGATCCCAAAAATGATGATAAAATCTCCCATCAAAACCGCGGGCACCTGGGGCACTGTCCAAACCCATATCAAATGCCGCCTCTTTCACTTCGGATTACGAAGGAATAGCCGTCAAAAGTGCGTTATCAACCATGCTAACTATTGGAGAAATAAGATGATCGACCAGTGTAGTCAAAGTGGTTTGCCCGTGTCCGCGAAGAGGTCCGTATAGAAGGAGATAATGTGATTCCCAAGAGCCACGGGTCCTCTCGTATAATTACCATCAACCATTAAACTCTTGTATCCGTGAGCGCCCATTTCGAATCGGCGGCGGCGATGGAAAAAAGGCGTATTCGATCTCCATCCTTTAACCAATCCGATCGTGATTTCTGTGAAGGAATTCCAAAGTCGCATGAGCAACATGCGAGACAGCGCCGATCGCGCCTCCAACTCCATATCCCTATGAGCCTCGGTGAAACTGAAGTCGGATTCAATATCTGCTGAATCGACGAACCCTTTCCATCTCGATAATCCACCGGCGATTAACATCCCCAAAAACTTCCTTATTCCAAACCTTAATCGTTTGTCGCAACCTCTTGAGTTTCCACGGGACGCGTTGCAATGGATTAGGCGATGTGCACGGATCGCCCAAGAGTAGTCACAATATTCCGAAAGAGTCGTGATGAATCCACATGCGCTGAAACGAAAAGGAGACAGGACCCTAATAGTGGGATTAGAACAAGAAACCAAAATAGGGTGGTGATCGGAGCCAATGCGAGGAAGAACTAAGCCCTTAACAACTTGCCAAAAAGAATTGACCGGTTGCTGGGGCTCGATCCAACTTAGCAAGGAGAGATAGAGGCCTTCGGAGAGCACCAAGTAAATGAGTTCCCGTAGTCGGCACCGCAAATAAACTTACATCCTCCAAGAAGTCCTCAAGTCCCGACAAGAAGCCTGGGATAAGGTAGTCTTGCCGAAACGCTCGTGATGTCCCAACACAAACATTGAAATCCCCATAAACAAGGATCGGTAAGACCCAAATTCCTCACATCCAACCAAAGGGCACGACGAGCAATATGATCACACAAGCCATGAGCAAAACCAACATGGAAAACCATAGAGCCATTTGAACTTGCAAAATAATACATTGAGAAGAAGACCAAACCTGATTTTGGACAAATACTCGCATCGCAGGACCCAAATATCCGGCCGCCTGTTCACCCGAAAGCTTTGAGCAACAAACCCGAGACCCAAGCTACTCCATAAGAAGAATCGAAATGGATGAAATGTCCACCTTAGGTTCGCAAATGGCTAAAATAGAAGGTTTATGTTTGTGACATAAAGCCTTAAGAACATTACGAGATGCAATGTTCCCAATCCCCGGATATTCGAGAAGATGCAATTCATTGAGACTGCGGGGAGGTGGCGCCCGTGTCGATCGCACGGTAAAATCGGCATGTGGTGCGTTGCGAGTTTCACGATTGAGAGTTACCCATTTCATCTCGCATAATCGCCCATCTCTTGGAAGCCGCAAAGTCCGTCTCATGTGGTTCTTGGCGCTCGGTTCAATAGTAATGTCATGAATCAGGGGCGACGGACCCGACGTAACACTCCGAAGAATTCTAGATGTGGCGAGTCCAAGGAGTTATCCGGAAGGCACGGCTAAGGGCTCGAATAAAACCCCAATGGATATTGAACCGTAAGAGGCATAATAGTGGAGATCTTGTCTGCTTAGGTGTTGGAAGCGATGGCCTTGGGAGATGACTCCATAGCGGGATAATCGGCCTGGCAATCTGCGGAATGCAGTCCTGGGAGTCGGCAACCAAGAGCCGCAAAGGTGTTATTAAGGTGGATATCCAGTAGAGCAAGTGACTATTGCGCGGGTAGGAGAACGTGCACGCATAGTCGAACCCATCTTTCCCATTGAGTCATCAACTCCCTTACCCTTGTCTGCTGGCCGCAGGCGATAAACCTTGCGCGCCCTGGATCGCCCTCTCATGCAGAACTAGGGCGAGTAGTTGGCGCCGGGGCGTCCTGGTCGGAGGAAGCATGCCTTTACGTATCCAGTTGCTGTATTATTAAGGCGACAAGAGGTCATCCGAATGTCCCGTAATCCCACATCTCGAACAAAACTCGGGAGTTTCTCATACCCGATTGACACAAAGGAGCACTGGCAATCGTTCCACCATAATGTGATCCTCCAACGGCTTAGCAAGATCAATATCAACCAAACTCGAACGAAATGTCCCGAGAGAACCATCAATGACGATCAATTTGCAATGGATTTCCAAAGACCTGGCAATCCCCGAGAATGTTATTGGTGTCCCAATATTCCAAATCGAGCTCGAAGATGCGTACCCAAACGCTAGCCACCGAGGTTTGCACCTTATAAGGATTGAAATCGGAACCCAGGAGAGAGACGAATAGTTCCGGGTTAAGCGCCCAAGTGGTGCGAAGTTGAGCACGAGCACGATCCTGCGCATTAGATAATTTCACACAAAAAAATCCGCCCAAGGAATTAGTTTCGATTGTTCTTAATACCCATAGCTCGAAAGTTTTTGTGCAGCTGCGTGATAGTAGCCCATGGCTTATTACCTTTCCCCAAAATAACCCGCCCGATCAAAGAATACGAAAATTCACAAAGGCGTTGTTGGTAAGCATTTTCGTCAATAATAATCGAATAATAATCCCCTTTCCTAACGGGTTTGGGGATAGAATGTGTATTACCGAAACCAAATTGGAAAATGAGGCAATATTACAGGGGCTGGGAGGAGGGTGAATCATAGTGTGGGGTTTGCAAAAACAACTTTAGCGAACGTGTTACTCAAATTAGAGTGAGCGTAATGGGTCGAGATTCGGGGATCGATTCACTAGGGGAGGCCCTTGCAGGGTGCTTCGGCCATTTGAACAAAGCATTCTTGGGAGGGCATGTAGGAGTGGAGGCGGAGTATGTTGCACATTGAGATAAACCGATTCCTAACGAGTCCCAACACATTAGCGGTGTCGGATGAATAAAAGGTTGAGGACCGGTTCGGATGTAAACAAGTACCGGGGATGTATGACATCATTGGAAAATGAGAATGGAGAAAAATACGAAGTTATGGCCGCATACGGTGCGCGGGGCCCGAACCGCGGTGAATAGTGACCTACCAGAGCGGTAGCAAAACCAGAATGGATGGGCTAGGGCCACTCGTTTCGACCTCCTGAGCAATATTTCCTTCTTCGACGAAGGCCAAATCGACCGTTTTAGGGGTCAAACGGGCATCAAAGTTCGAAAATCAACTTTCGGATCCCCAATTTGGGTTTTTGATTCGGGGCACAATTGGGTCGATTGGAGGCGGAACTTGTGCGTCTTGGAAGAATTGAAAGATGGTGTGGTCAATTTTGGGATTGGGTATGTATTGGGGTCGGAATTGGAGTTTAATTGAAAGTTAGGAATATCGGGAAAAGCTTCGATTGTTGCTTGGAGTCAGTCGGAGGGCCCAAATTGGTGGTGGGTATTGAAGCCCATGGAGAGACGATCAAAACCTGTGGTTGCACGTCAATTTTGGTGGTCGGAATCATCGCCGGAGAAGTTTCAAATCGGCGCACGAAATGTGCGCGATTTTTGATTTTGTAGGCCAAAATTGACGATGTTTCGGCCATGTTTCCCATTGTGTGAGCTTGGTTGTGGTCGACTGAGATGGAATTACATTTTCCGGTATGACTCCGGCATTGGAATGGCGGAAAGTGGCTGGTCAACGTCCATCTTAAAAGTCAACCTTGCCATTTTTCTTTTAGTTGAGTTCTCAATCTGCGTACTGAAGTGAAAATCCATCAAGTGAACCAGAAGTTCATTGAAACTATAGACATTACGAAAATTCACCAAATTTCAGCCTGTTGGTTGGATGGATGGTAAATACAACTTTCTCCCGATTTACCCGCAGTCGGCTCCCCTCTCTACATCCACAAAGCCCGTCTTTGTAGCTAAAAACGGTCGCCCAAAGATGATAGGTAGTTTCTTCTCCTCGTTCGCGTCCAACACTACAAAATCCACAGGAAAAACAAATTTATTAATTCTTACCAACACGTCTTCAATGATTCCCGACGGATAGGCGATGGATCGATCAGTGAACCAAAGTGATATTGGACGGCTTCACCTCCCCGAGCCCAAACTTCGTCACATCAGAAAGAGATATAAGATTTACACTGGACCCAAGATCACAAAGTGGTTTCTCAAAGAAAACTCCTCCAATAGTACAAGGAATAGTAAAACTCCTGGATCCTTCATTTTACGAGGTAGTTTACTGCGGACTATTACACTACATTCCTCTGTCAAATAGACAGTCTCAAAATCTTCCCAACTTCATTTTCATAGATTCCACTCGGTTTCGCATAAATAGGTGATTCTTCGGGAGCATCTTGAATTTTTGCTTCCTTTTCACGTAAATCGCATTGTAGTGCTCTCTCGGATTAACCTCTTTGTCACTTGGAACTTTCCCTTCGCTGCAATGAATTCACTACCGTAGCCAATCGACCCATTTGTGTCTCGATCGACCTAATATGCATCTCCATTGTGATCATCTTAGTATTCGGACCATCAATCTGCGCCTCTCACTCCTATTCATTCGATTCTGGTCTCTCCGATGAATGAGCCGAGCATCTCCTCTAGCGACTACTTCTTTTCACCTCTGAGTGCATTGGGCCGGATGGGTTTGGATAACCGGAGGTGGATTCAATACGTTCTTGTTGTTACTATAAGAGAGATTCTCATGATTGCGAAGTCCCGGTGGTAGTGAGTTGGTATTGATTACCCGTTATTAAAATCCCGATTATTCACATAATTGACTTGCGGCCTCGTCTTTGCGTGAACAATCGCGTGGGTGGAAATCGACTTCTTTGTGGTGTGCCGCCGGTATTCATGATTGCCAATTGCTTTGTCAGACTCGAGATTTGAGCTGCCAAAGCTGACATTGTATCAAGCTCAAGAACACCGGCAACTAGCTTCGGCGCTGATCTATCGGAGGGCCATTGATAGCTGTTGTGGCCATTTCTTCACGTAGAAGTAAGGCCTCTGTCGGTGTTTTAGCCATCAATGTACCTCCTGATGCGGCATCTAGTATCGTCCTTGTATGCCCATTCACCCATTGTAGAAATCTGAACCTCTGCCGGTCTGCATAACCATGTTGTGGGCATCTCATATGATCTTTAAATCGCTCCCAAGCTTCGTATAACGGCTCAAAATCAATCTGTTGGAATTGGGCTATCTCGCTCTTGATTTGGAGTGTCTTCTTTGGGAGGAAGAATTTTGCTAAAAACGTTTGAGTCGGATCATCCCGGATAGTAATACTCCCGAGACGAACGTGCGTAACCACTTTGCCTGGCCTTATCCGGAGTGAAAGCGGGAAAAGCCTCAATCGAATGGCCTCATCGGTCACACCATTCATCTTGATGGTATCGCAAATTTCAAGAATGTGGCGGATGTGTATTCGGATCATCCACTGGACTCCCCCAAATCGATTCTCACAACCATGCTTATGAGGCCGGTTTCAATTAAAATTATTCGCATTAATGGTGGCGCACAATTCCGGAGTAATTCTAATTCACGATCGGCGAAAGTAATCCTGGATTGCCCTTTCTGGTGCCTCAGGCTGTGGTGGCACATTCACGACCTGATTTCCGTTGTTCTCATCTTCCCCTCCTTCTGCCATTGCTCGATTCTCTGCTCGCTTTCTTTGCTTGGATTGCTCGAAGTGTCCTTTCAATCTCGGATCAAAAGGAAGCAAATTAATATCTTTGGAATCTCGCATAAACAGACAAGTTAAATGAGAAAAAATGAAATTATAATTCTATACTAGTCACAGATTAGGATTAAGGCTACGTGGTAATAGTATTAGTTTAAAATAGGATAAAACAATCCCACAACGGCTCCAAAAACTTGATCGTGAAATTCTTACATAGCGTACGGTGTCAAGTTTTAGTATAGGTTTTGAAAGTAGGGTTATCGTTTCCACAGGGATTGTTATCAAATTTTATACTAAGTACTATAATTAAAATAGCTTAATTCTATCTAGAAATCGAAAAGAGATGAGTTTTTATTAAACTAAGAATGAAACTAAAAATAAGCAAATAAATTGGTTCAGACAATTAATCAAACACTTAGAATATGAATTCTAGAGGTTTGATTTCACCTAGTTATCCCCTATGTATTCAATCCAGTTTATTAATCACAAGTTATCAATCTATAGGCCAATATTCCTACCGTTTATCATTTCCTCTCTCAAGTGCCAAGTGATTCTAGGTTCCAATTTCTGATTTCGATATCTCTATAAAAATCATAAATTAAACCCTAATACGCTCAATGAATATTCTACCACAGGCTTCAAAAGATTCATAAATCTCTCGATTCTATGAAACCCTAGGTTGTGCTATTCAATGGCCAGGCATTCAATTACCTCGCTCGAGCGTCAAATCAAACACGCCAAACAATCTAAACTATTGATCAGATAATTCAGATGCAATCAAATCAAATAGCACAAATAGATTAATAAACATGCGAATTTCATAAACTGGAAATCAAAACATAGGTTCAAATGTAAGTTACATCAACCCCCTAGAAATATGGGTTTAGCTCATATTGGATGTACAAAAACTCATGAAGAAATAATTATACATCTCAAGAAATCGACAAAGAAAAACAAAGAAAGAATTGAGAAGAAAAGAGAAGAAATTCTCTCACGTGTCCCGGACGAGAAGTGCCTCCAATTGCCATCCCGAACCCTAGCTCTGTGTCTCTCGCCTTGCGTTGTGCTCAAAATAATATCCAACCCCTTGTTTGTACGTCACTTCTAATATTTATAGGCTTGAAACCCTCGAAAATCCGTCAAAACGGCCCAAAAATAGCTCACGCATGTTCAGGCTCATCTGTGCGGCTGCATGGCCTAAAGTCACTGTATTCTTTGGCCTCCTTGGGACGTTTTTTTTCTTTGGTCGATCGCATGTGCACTGACTTTGAGATGGCGCTACATTTGTGCCCTTGTTCTGCTTTGCTACTTTGTGCCTACTTTCTTTCTTGCTCTCGTTGCTCGCTTGGTCATGTGACTGACGCACTCTTTATCTTGTTCTTTTTGCCAATCACAGTAGCTGCTTGCTTTAGGCGCGCGCGCCCTCCTTCCTTGCGCCACTGTACTCTTTTTTTTGACCCCCTACATTTCGGCCAGACGTTTTGTGTTGGCGCTCGATCTTGCTCAATATTTTTCCATTTTTTCACTTTTAAAATGCGATCTTCACCGTCGAAACACATTTTTCATCGTTTTAATCAATTTTGGCATCCAAGACTATCCCGACTCTCAAACGACAATAAATGACATGAACTCGACCCAAACGACACTAAAATACTTGAAAACACCGCAAAATCCTAGTCTAGAATACTCAATACTTCGGTATAAAAACCAACTTAACATTTCTTCACAGAACTACCTTCCCCCTTAATTGCTTCTCCTTTGCTTCCTTCCTTATCACACCTCTGCCCTTCCTTTAATTCCTTCATTTCTTTCTATTCCCCCTTTTTGGCATCATCACCAAGGGGTGAGCAAGTTTGGGAAAATACCACTCAGGAGGAGATCAATTTTGTTGTTCGTGGAATCATCCTTGTCATGGGTCTTGGAGTACGCATCTCGGTTCGATCTCAAACCTTGGACTCGCGACCATCGATTTCATCTCTGCGGAGCACCTTAATCTTCTGTTCAACATTGGCCTCCATTCTTGCAATTTCGGATTTGTGCTGAATCTTGAGCAACTCCATATCAGACCTATGTGACGCATCCATCCTGAATATGTAGTCCCTTTGCCTTTGCTGGAACTTGAGGTTATCTGAGCTCTAAATCACCATTTTTGCGAATAATGACTTAAAGTAGGTGACCTGCTCACGCCTTAATGCCTTGACCTGTCCAACCCATTCACGAATTCTCAGTACAGTCCCTCGGATGTCTCTAGTGATGGTAGCATCCCTGTTGTCTAGCCTTTGGTCCAATGATGCAAAGCCATGCTCCATGTTCTCAATTTCAGCACATATGGCTTTAAAGGCTTTCCTAAGCTTTGTTTGATGGTGATCCTCTGGCCATACAACATCGAAGTCAAAACCAATAGGCACCATGGCAGTTTCAGCTGGAGCTCTGAGTTCTTCTGGGGGAACTTGGACATTATATTTGGCTCGTTTTGCGGCTGACTCGGCTTCAAAAGAAATTTAGGCTTCAAATGGAAAATGTCCTGCAAAAAGATCTTTAGGGGAGAGAGGTATGTCCACATCTTGAGCTTGTGGAGCCTTTCCCTTTTCTTTCAGTATGTTCTCAGCTCTATGTGCCTCAACGGTTTCAGCTTCATCGACATCTTGAGCAGCTGTGTTAGCCTGCTGAGTTGATTGATCCTCAGCTATCTTAACAACTTTCTCGGCATCAGTTGTGGCTTCCTATTGAGTTGTTTGTTCCTCAGCTGACTTATCAGCTTCATCGAATGTGATGGCGCCATTGGAGGTGGCCCATCAACCAAGATAAATTTCATCGGAGCAGCTTTATCACTAACTTGGCTCTGTGTTACCTGTGTATCCTCATTAGTTGTATCCTTGTTGGATGTATCAATAGGTCTGGACTCATCTTCATTATCGATTCCGGGGAATCCGATGTCGATATTCTCCTGGAAGTCATGCGAAGAGGCGCGATCTCTTCTTCTTCTTCTTCTTCGGGAACCTCCACATGAGGAGCGAGGCTCATCCTCAAAAACCTTCTTACCTAGGGAAGTCTCAACCTCCTCTAGGCCTTCTTTACCCTCAGCAGTCTCAACCACTGATGGGCCTTGTACATCCCTTTGTGCAGTCTCAACCACAACAGGTCTTCTACACTTGTCCCTTTAGCAAATGGAGCTGCTTTGGGGTCTTCAATGGCATCTATGAGTCTTAACTCCTATGATTTTATGTTCAGGGGCCGGAGACTCAACTTCCATTGCTTCACTTCCATCATGTGCTTTAGCTGCATCAGCAGCGTCATTGGCCTTCACTGCAGCTAAAGTTTTAGTTGAGACAGTCTGAACCATCTAAGCTTCGTCAACTTCACTCTACTGAACGTTAAGATTCTCTCCTTTGCCTCCTAACTCCATTGATAGTTGGTCTCCCACATCATCCTCCGTCCTAGCTGTGGTGGCCTGAGTTTTCCCCTCAGCTGGCGCACCAGCTAAGTCTTGAGTAGTGGGGTTACTCAAAACCTGAGACCCATCTATTATTCCAGTTGAGTGTTCAGCCATCTGGGCAGGTGTCTCAACATCTTCTGCAGGAATTGACTTGGCTAAGGTGCCCACTTCATCACATTCCTTAGCTTCATCGCCAGTTGTCCTGGTGCCATCTTCTTCAGAGTGCACAGGTGATGTGGTGGCAACAATGGTTCACACCACATCCATGACATCAGGGACAGAAGAGATTTGAGAAGACTCTCCTGGACCCTCTTGCATTTGTTGCTCGTGTATCTCCTTTGATTCTCTGACAGCTTGTCAGAACTTAGCTTCCTCAGCTGCAATAACAGGGTCGATCTCCTCAATGTCACTGTCACTGCTGTCAGCTGATTCCAGGGCATGCTCAGGTGCATCTGTAAATGGGCAAGAGTGGGGCTTTTGCGCTTCAACAATGGCCTTAGCCTTAGCAACTTCCCTTATTTTGGCATCTTCCTTGATGGCGGTCAACATATTTGTACAGCTGTCATCATCCAGTTCAGAACGTACATCAACTCCTAAAAAGGATATGAGGTATTCTTCCTCCTCAATGAATTTTGGTTGTTGAAACTGGGATCTGGCTTCACTTAGTTTCTACGATTTCCATATCTGCAATCTTTCTCTAATCTCAGGGTATGCTGAAGACAACATCACAAGATCATCATCATCATCTCCTTCTTCCTCCTGAATAGGTGCAAGAGGAGCATGTTCCTCCTCAAGTGCTCGTGCATTAGTCTGAGGGGACTGAACAACTATTTCTTTAGTTTGTTCAGTTGTCTCAGCTCCATGTTCCTCAGCGGTCTCTCAAAAGGCTGGGTCTTGAACAGTCTACTGATCCACATCATCAGTCTTCTCAACTTTTGTGGTGATCATTTCACCACCAGCAACTTCCTTTGACTGCTCTTCCTGAGCTTCAACAGTCTCTTTCTATGGTGGCTGAGTGCCGGACTCAGTTGGTTTCTCCAGTTCGGACTTCTTGAACAACCTTCTTCTTTTTATCTTAACAAGAGGAATTTCTTCCTCTTCAGCTTCCTCGATGGTTTCTGGCTCCAAAATCTTTTGTCTTCTTGGCTGCAGCTGGCTTGCGAGGCACAGCTGAGCGCTTCTTCTTGAAAACTGGAGAAGGTGCAGTTGTAGCCTTCTCGGTCTCGGCTGCTGGGGCAGGTGCAACATCTGGCATGGCTGCAGGGGCAGGTGCATGGGTGGACTTGCCTGCTTAGGCAGGTGCATGCTTAGGACTAGCTACAGGGGCAGGTGCTTTCTTAGCTGTAACAACTCTTTTCTTCTGAGTCTGCTTTGGAGAAGGAGCTAGAATGGTTGCAGCTGTGTCCTCGGGTATCGGATCATCTGATTCACCTTCGCTGGTATCAGCTCTTCGTGCATGTGCTTGCCTCTGAGCACCAGATAGATTCGCTTTGAACATCTTCTTATTGACATGGAAAGGTTTCCCATGCCTAAGAGCAATCCCTTTCACCTCCATAAGATGGCCAATGACCAGGCCATATCCCAGCGAGCTCACGAATAGACCATCATCAGTAGTAGTCTTGTTAAGTACATTCTGGCAGATTCAGCTGAAAACGAACTCAGCCCAGTTGACCTTCTTTTCCTCCATGATTGCAGCCATCACAATCAACTTTGTCCGAGACAGTTGATTGAATCTGCCGAATTTCATGTCTATGCATTTGGATACAATGTCCATTAGCTTATGATCGTCTTCTTTTATCAATGATTTCTTGGCTGTGTAAACAACCTTAGCAGCTGACTCTGGCTTGGCAATCTTCTTCCATGGCGCAACCACGTTTACATCTTTCTGAGCTATCTCCTTCATCCCTTCAGAAGGCAGATGACAGTGCTCAGCTAAGTCCACAACAATTATTTTGATGTCATTACTGTGGACTGATGATCTAATCTCCCCATCGTGAACCTCAGTGTTCACATAGAACATGGAGATCTCCTCAGAGTATGTGTGCGAAAACTCCATTGTGAGAAATCCCTTCAGGCCAAATTTCTCCAACTTCGCAGCAATATTTTGAACCAGGGCTTTATCAGCTCCCTGTTTCAGCATCCCTTCGAAATCCACAGTCGAGTCGAAGTGGATTTTCTCGGATATTTTGATGAAATCATATGTTTGAAAAATAATTGGTGAAAAATTACAGAACGATGCTTGAATCAACTTAGGGTTTTGTTACTTTGCAGAGAAAAACTTTAACTTTGCTTTCTAGAGAAGAGAGTGTTGTGAGGAGGGAGAAAAATGGGTTTTGGTTTTTATGGGGCGTGAAAGGGCGATTTTTAGAATTTGAAAAGCTTGATCACAATCAGCGTCGGGGATTAAACCTTTGAAACCGCATTAATTTTCCCGCATTAAATGCAACAACATTTATATCTAATCATAGGCTAAATGTGTGCGACTTTTGTTCGACATCATTATTATGCGGAGGCGTAATACCCAAAAACATTCCCGCTCGTAGAAAACATTGCGTTTTGTCACTTGGCTCATACATAACTCATTTATCTTCCAAAAGTGACTTAACTCAACTCTCTTCACATATGATCACTCGGCTATCGGCTAACTTGATCTTGTGATTTCCCGGAAGCATAATTTGTTTCACTTGGCTAAAAAATAAAACTTAGCTTATTTTTCATTTCTCTCTTCTTGGTCTATCTTTGATTGAGTCTTGAATCTCTAACTCAGCTCAATCAAACCTAGATCATTCTTAAGCTCTTCAAATCTTGATTTACATAAAGGCTTTGTGAATATGTGAGCTAACGCTTATCGGTTGAGATGTATTCCAAAGTGATATCTTTCTTTTCAACATGATCTCTTATAAAATGATATCAGACATCTATATGTTTAGTTCTCATATGCAATCTTTTGGATTACGAGTAATTGCAATAGCAACATATTGTCACACATAATTGGGATTTCCTTTTCTTCTATATCATAATCTCTCACATTTGTTGTCTTATCCATAGAAATTGGGCTGTGATTTGCACCAACTATGTACTCTGCTTTAGCTGTAGATGTAGCTATTGAATTTTGATTCTTGCTTAACTAAGAAACCAATCTATTTCCAAGCATTTGACAAGTACCTGAAGTACTCTTCCTGTCCACTCTACATCCAGCATAGTCTGAGTCTGAGTAGCCTACCAGCTTGAATCCTCCATCCTCCAGATACCATAAGATAATTTCTTTGCATCCCTTCAAATACCTTAGGATTCTCTTAGCTGCAGTCATGTGACTCTATTTTGGTGCAGATTAAAATCTAGCACATACATCTACAACAAAGCGATGTCGGCCTCTAGTTGTTAAATAAGCAATGATCTAATGAGGGGTGATCATGACTTTGCCATCCGCATCCATATCCATCTTAATTGGAGTGTTCATAGTGATGACTTCTCTTCCATACCAAATTTCTTCATCAAATCTCTGGTATATTTGGTTTGACTTATGAAGGTTCGATCCTTCATTTGCTTGACTTAAAGTCCTAAAAAGAAAGTCAGCTCTCCCATCATGCTCATTTCAAACTTTCCTTATATGAGGTTTGAGAACTTATCACACATCTCTTTGTTTGTGGATTTAAAGATGATATCATCCACATAAATTTGAACAAGCACGATACTCTCTCCATCTTGGATTCTGAATAATGTTCTATCAACTTTTCCTTTGGTGAATCCGTTGTCAGTTAGAATGTGACAATGTGTCATACCATGCTCTTGGTGCTTGTTTCAATCCATACATTGATTTCTTGAACTTGTAGACTTTGTCTCCAATAGTTTTCTGCTTAAAACCTGGAGGTTGTTCAAGATAGACTTCTTCTTCTAAAAGTTCATTAAGGAATGCACTCTTCACATCCATTTGATATACAGTGAAGTTCTTGTGTGCAACATAAGCAAGAAACATCCTTATTGCTTCCAATCTAGCAACAGGAGCAAAGGTTTCATCAAAATCTATACATTCCTCTTGACAATACCCTTTGGCTACCAATTTTGTTTCTTACTACAGATCATTCCTCATTCATCTTGTTCCTGAATATCCACTTAGTACCAATAACATTTTGGTGGGTAGGCCTTTAAACTAATTCCCATATTTTGTTCTTTTCAAACTGATTCAGCTCTTCTTGCATAGCCTGAATCCAATGTGTATCATCCAATGCTTGAGACACATCTTTAGGCTCTATCTGGGAAATGAAACAAGTGAACATGGCTTCATGTTGAGCTCTGGATCTGGTTCTTATTCCATCTCTAACATCTCCAATAATTACTTTAGGTGGATGGTCACTCGCCTCACATCACGGTTGGAGTAAGTCATTGGATTGATCGTCTTACAACTAAGTTGTCTTGAACAACTTCTTCATCATCATTCAGCTGCAGACTTTGCAGTTGTCTTTGAGATTCAGCTATCTCATTTTCTTCAGGATTGAGTGCTCTCACATCTGCATCAACATAGGGACTCTTCTGCATAGTTGGCTAATTCTAGTTCTCAACTAACTCATCTATGTCTTCTCCATTTACATTTGGTTCATCAAACACCACATGGATAGACTCTTTTGTGACCATAGTCCTCTTGTTTAGTACTTTATAGGCTTTACTCTCAGCTGAGTATCCTAAAAGATGCCTTCATCGACTTTAGCATCAAAAGCTTTTAAGTTGACCTTGCCATTGTTGTGGATGAAGCACTTGCATCCAAAGATCTTGAAATATCCAACATTTGGCTTTCTCCATGTCCAAATTTCATAGGGATTTTTGGTCAATTGCCTATTGATCATGCATCTATTCTGAGTATAGCAAGCAATATTGATGGCTTGACATAAAATCTTTTAGGCAATCCGACCCATTGACTAATATTGTCTAGCGACTTCCTTGAGAGTTTTGTTCCTTCTTTCGGTACTCCGTTACATTTGTGGAGTTCTTTGCAATCGATAACTCATGAGCAATACCATTTTCAACACAATACTGAGTTATAATCCCATTGACAAACTCAGTTCCTTTGTCAGATCTTATCTTTATAATGGTTTGACTCTTCTCATTTTGATCTCTTCTCATCAGCTGAGGCAATTTTTGCAGTGTTTCCTTCTTTTTACACATGAAGATAGTCCATACATATCTTGAGTAACCATCCACCACCACTAAGGTGTATTTCTTTCCACTGATGCTGGCTGGTTCAACAGGGCCAAATAAGTCCATATGCAACATATGTAGTATCCTTGTTGAAGAAAGACTTGGCTTGTCCTTGAAGGATGATTTGATTTATTTTCCCATCTGGTATGCATCACAAATGCTTTCTTTCTTGTATACTGAGTCAGGAAATCCTTCCACAAGATGACTCCTTGCAAGTTTGTTGATTGTCTTGAAGTTCAGGTGACTCAGCTTCTTGTGCCACAACCAACTTGATTCGGTTGTACTCTTTGCTAGCAAATATGTGCTTGGTGTAGCAGTTGACCAATCCACTACGTACATGTTTTTCTGCCTTGTTCCTTGTAGCACAATTTCATTTGATTCAACATCTTTGATTTGGAAAACTCCCATATTGAATCCCATATAGTAGCCTTTGTCACAGAGTTGGTTGATGCTTAGTAGATTGAAGTTGATACCTTTAACATATGCAACATCTGTGATCTCCAATCCATTTTTTTTTTAGATCATGTGCCTTTGATCTCCTCACGGAGCTTCATTTCCTCAAAATATGACTTTTGCACATTTGATTTCCTTGAACTTTGACATGATTTCTCTTGTTTCTGTCATATGTAAAACAACCACTATCCATGTACCAGGTTCCTTGGCACTCACTGTTCCTTGAACCCGCAATCAAGAAATTAGTTTTTAGGTACCTATACTTACCTAGGTCTGGGGGTTAGTGCAATAAGATATTCCAACAAACCTATAGCCAGATGATCTGTCTCTAAGAGGTTGCCAGGTTGCCATCTATCAGTTCCATAATCATAGTGCATATTAGCAAATTGTTTGGGGGGTTTAGGATCATACAACTGTCTCTTTTATCTGTATGCATGTGTATTTGTTTGAGCATTGCTTTCTTGGGGTAATAGTGGAATTTTTGTGCTTGATGGGTTTTGTGCACAGGTGCATATGTGTCTTGATAATGACTCTTTTGCCTTGGGAATGACCTTTGCTGAGGTTGAGGCCTTTGCCATTTTGGCTTGTATCCCATAGGTCTTTGCTGATATCTCACTTGGTTGTTCCAATCAGCTTGGTTTTAATAGTTTCTACCATTCCCATCATATGAATTTCTTTCTTGAAATTTCTGGGGCTTTTGGCAACTTTGCTTAGCTTTCACAGAGTATTTTCTATTTGGAGTTTGCTGATGAACTTTTCTAAATTTCTTTTCAGCTGTCCTTTCAGCATACCCTACTGGCTTCTTTCCTTTACCCTTATATCCAAGGCCAGTATGATTGTGATTGTGTTTTGGTGTGGGTGTTTGTGCAACATATGGTGTTTTTTGGATTTTTGGACTTCCTCATTACTTGAGGATCCTTTTTCCAAAATCACTCTAGGATCTTGAGCATGCCTGAAAGGAATTGAATCATATGCCTATTTTGTCTCCACACTCTTTTTGAGTCATTATAAGTTCATCCAATGATTTGGATGTCTTTGTAAATGAAACAATCACATTTTTGAGATCTTTCTCTCTCTTTTCAGTAGCAGCTGACTCTGTTTGGATCTTGGCATTTTCAGCCTTCATCTTTGTATTCTCATCAGCTATATGACTTAGAGTACTCAACTCTTTAGTCAACTGTGAGTTTTGGCATTTAAGTTGGTTGTTTTCCTCATTTAATAATGTGTGTGAGGTTTTGATGTGCTCAAAGTCTTTCAACATTTTGCCAATTAAATCAAAGATTTGTGGGCGAGGAAGTGTTTGTGTCACTATCACTATCACTAGAATCTGAATGAGATGAGTTAGAGTGTACCTCATATTCTTGATTTTGTTCTTTGGCCATGAGGCAAATTAAAGCCTCTTCCTCAATATCACTGGAGTAGTCTACTTCACTATTATCCGAGTCTGCTGGTTCTTTGCACTTAGCTGGTTCAGCAGTCTCAACAGCCAACATGGCTTTCTTCTTCTCTTGTCTTCTCTCTCTGAAGACTCTTATATCCTCTTCATTTCTGTTTTTGTTGATTGGTGGATAAGAACAGTCAACATCGAAGTGTCCTGGTTGTCTGCAGTTCCAACACAGGTTTTCAGCTCTCTGCAAGTCAGCTCTTTGATGTTCAACTCTCTTGGGTGGCCTATCCTCCCTTGTTTTGGAAGGTGTTGAGTGTCTTCTGGAGGTTTCACCCTTGTTTCTTTTATAGTTCTTATTGAAGAACTTGTTGAACCTTTTCACCATGAGGGCAATTTCCTCCTGGTCAATTGTTTCTTTTAGCTCAGCTTTCTTCCCTTCACTGGCCAACAGTGCAGCTGTCTTGGTCACATCTGTTTCCTCTTGCTCTTTTCTTCTCAGCTCAAACTCATATGCTTTGAGATTTGAGAATATCTTATGATTTGATGTTTTGGAGAGGTCCATGGAATGTCTCAGGGCCATGACCTTCATTTCCCACTCAGCTGGGAGGGATCACAAAATCTTCATGCACATATCCTTTTGAGTGTGCTCATTTCCAAGAGCTGAAAGCTCATTTGTAATTTATGTGAATCTGGCATCCAGCTGATCCAGACTCTCACCTGCAAGTATTTTAAAATTTTCAAATTTTTGGACTACAACAATTAATTTACTTTGTTTAATCTATTCAGATCCTTCACAAATCAGGGTTAGTTTATCCCAAATTTCTTTGGCTGATTTGCATGATTTGACTTTGTTGAACATAGCCTTGTCCAAGGTCTTGTAGAGGATGTCCCTGGCAACATTATCAAGGTTGTATCTTTTTCTATCTTCGCTGGTCCATTCATAACATGGCTTTTCAACCATATCAGGTCTAGGCTCTGCTGCAACATCTTCTCCTTCAGCTGGAAATGCTCTTCTTACAGCATTGTTGACCTTTAAGATTTGCAGTGGCCCATCTTCTATCACTAGCCACATCCCATCGTGCAAAGCTGATAGATGAGCACATCACGAATTTTCAATCATCAAACTCTTCCACAGTAAACATGGGAATGCGAGTTAGATTTTCTTCCATGATAATAACTTTGTTTTTGAAATAAAAGCTTTAAAAACTCAAGTGTTGTATCTTTTGAAAAGATTGAGATCTAGTTCAGTAATCAGTGCGGAAGCTCAATGAACCAACCGCTCTGATACCACCTGTAGGTCCTAAAGGGTGAGTTGTAAGGTTTAGAAAGGGGGGGGGGTTGAATAAACCTTACCAAATTTTCAAACTTAGTCCTTTTAAAATATTTTACAGAGTCAACTCAAATCAGCTAAGTCCTTGAGGGACAACTAGGTTGGCTTACTTCACCAAAGTTACCCACTCAACAAACTCGACTGAGTTGTTGATAGTATAACTCAGCTGGGTCAACTAACACTTAACTTAACAGTTGATTTGGTTTTATTCAGCGGAAGACTTTTCACCCTTAATGTTTTAAACTTGTTTTTAGCAAGGTTATTATCAATTGAGTTAAGCAATTTTAAATTAGCAACAAATATCAAAAGTATGCAAGAAAGTAAAGTGTTGTAAGTAAAATGACACAAGCAAATTTTATAGTAGTTCGAGGATGGGGTAATTCCTCTAATCCTCTCTTCTCCAACTCCTGGAGGAATCCACTAAGTAACAGATCTGGTTACAAATCAGTTATCAGTCCGAGTCAGCCTTGATCACACAGCTGGCTGCTCCTGGGACTCAACTTCTTCACAAAATGGTTGTCTTGCTACTTAAGCTCCCTCAAACTCTTGGAATTGATCACACAACTTTCCAACGAGCTCAAAGATTCTGATTCAACCTTGAACCTTACTACAACTCCTTAAACCTTGGAGAGTAGACCTCTTTAGTTCTTAAAACTACTTCAACTTGATGAAGTATTCTTTCCTTCACTGAATGTGTTGGATCGAGTTCCTTCGATTTTAGGCTTGAGGAATATCTTTGAAAGCTTGAGAGTATTTTTGCAAGTTTGCTTGCTTGATTATTCTCTTAGAATTCGTTGTGATTCGTGACCTTCTCTCACTTGCTTCCTCAGCCTTTTATAGTGCTTATTTGAAAATTTGCACGTTGAAGAGATAGGTAATTATCAAATAACACTTCTTGGTCGTTGGCTTGTCTTGTCTTGATTTGCAGCTTGTGATGGTGACATTTTCTCGTATTAATGAGGTGTTCAGCTTTGCAGGTTCTGACACAAGCTCAGTGTTTCCCATTAGTTTATTTTATTTGCACGCATCTGGGATGAGCACTTTTAGACATGGCAACATGGACGTATTCTTATATTAAGTAAAGTCATCGACTTACACGTACAGCAGTTAATATCGATCGACTTGACTTGATAGCTGCCTTTACCCCTTTGACTTGAGTCAGCTCCAACCTTTTAGGAATGACTCAACTGCATGCCAACTGGCAGACTTAGCTCTCAACTGACTTGACTATGACTTCTTCATCCTTTACTCACTGTCTCACAGTTGGGTCTCCTCTTCAGTCGAGTCTGTGACTTCCATCTTGACTTCACCACGGTGACACAACTCGGTGTTCACTTCGATCTTGATTGACTCTTGTATTTCTTCAACTTAGCTGACTCCACTCAGCTCATGCAGTCTTATCTATTACAATCAGAAATACAAGGAAAATGGGGTGCCAACTTCCTATTCTAAATTTTACATGGTATCATCAAAATTTAATCATAAATTTTCCTAACAAAGCTCTAGAAGGTCCCCCTCCCGGCTCTTAAAGGGCACCCACTCGGGGCTTGGGAAGGGTGCCCAAGTGAAATATTCTTCCCTGGTGAAAAGAGAAGACAAAAACTCAAACACATGGGGGAAGAGATCAAAATAATACAACAAAAAGCTAAGCGAAAGCTCCGGGGCACTCTCGATGGGCTCTAACAACATCCACTAACAATAAACACAAGAATTTCCGGCTATTAGAAGAAATTAAGACTTCCTTTCAAAGGGAAGGGTTCATCTCTACACAAAATATGAACAAGTCTTTCACGAGAAAGAAGTTACATCCAAGCATCACGAATAGAGCATGATGAAAGAAAGCAAGTATGCATAAGGAAGAGCATCAATGTAGCACGAAAGCAATGGGTATCATCCCAGGTCCCATGGGCAAAGAAACATCTCAAATAAAAAGAGAAAGCAAAGAAAGTATTCAAGTACATAAAATGAAGCCCTAAATAGGTGGGCATGAATCGGAAGAAGACCGTGCGGGCCAAAGATACAATCATCAATAATCGGGCGTGGGGCTTTGTCTCTCTCATCGACATCATCCACTCCTTGCCAGAAAACCTTGCGAAGCCTCAACCTCCTCATCCTCCTCCCCATTAGAAACATTATAGTCAATGATATCTATCACCTCACTGGAAGCTTTTCCGCTCTACCATAGAAGTTTCCGGCAATGGTGCACCGCCTTATCAAAGTAGGAGGATGACTCTCTCATCAGATCCGAACGATAAGACAAGGAACTCTTGTAGCCCTCAACCAAACTAGACCTCTCCTTGGCCAATAACTCAACACCAGCGGGAGACTAGAAGAACAACTCACCCGTCTCCGCCTCATAGGCAAGTTGATCCTTTGCCCGGGCATACTTCTTGGACAAATCTGACATCTGACACTTATGATGACTAGCTCCCGCCTTAAGATTTTTACCTCACTCTGAAGGTGACAGTTTTCCATTTCTCACCTCGCATCTATGGTTCGAGGTTGCCACGAGGTTCGAGAATCTACAATGAAATTTGTACAAGTTTTAGCCAAATGAAAAGACAAAGAATAAAGAATGAAGATGCAAAGTATCCATTGAAGTTTACTCGGCGACATCCCTACAAGGTGTGTCGATGTCATGAAAGCGAGAGACCCAAGGCGGGATAAAGCTCCTCTCATACTAGCATAGCCCAAGCGGAATCCGTGTAGTCCCAATGGGATGGATCCCCCTGACGACGGTTCACTTTGGAGAAGATAGCTCGGGGGACTAATGGTCCGGAAAGCGAATAACACCAGGCTCGTCCTCGACCTCTTCCCCCGGAAGAGCCGAGGAAGGAGGACGGGAGGCTGAACAAAATCAACACGGTCCTCGGAGCGAGAACCAGTGCCGATCACTCTCAGATGGTGTGGGTGCGGTCTTGCTCACTATATCACTCTGCAGGGTGGGGCGCTCGAGCTCTGCCCGGTGACTTTGTCCTTGGCCTCTCATTTTCCTCCTCTTGAAGGCCATCAACTCCGCAATGTTATAACTCTCATTACGAAAAACAAACAAGAAGCAATATCGAGAAAATGGAAGCGAGTCAAATATACAAGTAAAGCGGAATCAATGCGAGAAGTAAAGCAAGGTGGAGTACCCAAGAACTCCCCTAACATTGGAAGACTCTCAAACAATCCTTTAGATCTATAAACTCCTTCCATCTCCTTTCGAGCGGGAGTTCCTTAGGCCGACATGGCTTCCGAGACCCATTCGTGAGGAAGCTCCCAACAATTTTCCCTCACATAGAATAATTCCTCCTTCCACAACCCACCAGGAGAAGGAAGCCCCTTAAGAAATTTGCACTAGGGGCGGGGGAAGAAGTCGAAGAAAGTGTCACCAGTAGGGGTGTGAATTTAGGACTCGACACACAAATCCGTCACGAACCTAACACAAAATTAATGGGTATGGGTCAAGGCTTCGTGGGTTCGGGTCGAAATTGGGTCGGACCCAACTAACCTGCCAATTAAATAGGTCAGTTCCGGGTCAACCTACTATGACCCGTTTAACCCGTCTAACCCGTTTGTGAATTGAAAGAAAAAATTAAGTAAATAACTAATTGTAAGAAAAAACAACAAACAAGACATGTCTTTAAAACTCAAATGATAAAACCTCCTTAATTATGTATTTGTTATTATTATGCATGTCTTTTTGAATATTGTCCTCAAAATATGATTAGTGTTATGTTATTTATGCAATTATGTTATTTATTTTTGTATGTTGTAAATTGTAATATTGTTTATTGATCGAATAGTGTATGATAGTGATTGATTTTGAAAAAAATAAATTTATTCAGTTAAAACTATTAAATGTATATTAAAATAATTTTATTAGACGGGTTAAACGGGTCGGGTCCAGGTTCAAGATTCTGACACGAATAATTAAATAGGTCGGGTCTGGGTCGGCTGTTTCTGACATGCGGACCCACGAACCCGGACCCAACCCAAATTGACACCCCTAGTCACCAGAGTGGAACCCATCTACAGTTGGAAACATGCTCAATTGTCACATCGCATGCTCGAAACCCCATATGCATGCATAAGCTTGAGAATCATCGATCAACACATGCTCTCATGGATCTAAGGATCACGATATGGAAATTATCCGAGAAAAGAACAAAGCCAACAGAGAAATCAAAGATACACCGTGATGAAGCCTCGGTGGATGAGTAAGTCTATGCCCCAGTGTGCGCCTTCCCCACTCGGGAGGCGCCCAGCACACCCTGTGGCGCCGGGGCTGGGAGGTGCCCCGGGCGACCTCACTCCACCTATTGGACTCTCATCTCTCTCCTCACTTGTGCACTCCACTCATCGCTCCAACTCTCCAACTCTTCATGAGCTCTCACCTCAACTTTCAAGAAATTTTTCTAAGTCTTCTACAAAGCAAAGAATTTCAAAGTTAAAGAGCATTTAGAGAAATATTATCTTTGGAAGACATGGTCAAGGCCTCTCCCAAGTGTCCGTATGCAAAAGTGGTCAAATATCCTCCAAAGTCAAGACAAGGTATATAACAAGACAAGCGGACATGGTCTTGATTTACCTCATGCATCGCTCCATACCTCCATGACACAGGTGCTAGGGGGCATATGTTGGGGGCAAAAACGATATTTAATTATTTAATACATAATTCGGTTTATATATTAATTTAACATTAATTGCCCAATAGGCTTTTAATTGAATAACCCGGCCCAAAAGGAGTCCGGGACTGTCCCATATGTCGATTTCTCCTACACGGCCCACATAGCCCATCTCCCAGGTATAAAAAGGTTCATCCTATTCATTTGTAAGTACATTCTCACATTCTGTCTCATAATTCTCCTACGCATTTAATTCAGTATTCAATTAATGTTTTATTCTCTCGATCATCGTACTGACTTGAGTGTCGGATGGGCCTCCCTGGGACAATCTCTCGGGACCTCTAACATTTGCGCGTGTGAGCGGGCAAGCTCCCAGTTGAAGGATTTCCAGCATCCCGAGAAGAAGATTTGAAAACTTCCCCTTTAAGAAAAAAGATTTTATTTATCATCGTTGACTTGGAATGATCTGCCCTAAAAAACAACATCACGGTTATAAGTCTTTGTCATTTTCTTTTGCCTAATTTTTTTCCTTCCAAATATTGCTTAGTTTTTGCATAATTCTTTCCCTCCAATTCTGCTTAACTTTTGCCTAATTTGCGTAAGTGGGCATAAAGTTTGCCTAATTCATTGGTTGCATTTTCTCTTTCTTTTCTTTTTAAACAAATTAATTAGTTATCAGATTTAAAAAAAAAAAGAAAATTTAATTAGTTATCAGACACATCGACAATAAACTGATAAAGTCCTAAATTATGCAGACACTTTAAAATGATTGCATTATAACCCAACTTTCACAAATTAGAGGGCCAAATCTCTATATTATATAGGCAAATTATTTTCCCTAATCGTAAGTGTTGATACAAATCCAGGCTCCATCTTAACAACAGTTTGGATAGAGTTTTTCTATCATAAATATTATTTCTTGTATGGCAGTATATTAATTATTTCCCATACGTAATATTGTATTATGATGTAATATATTTTTAGAAAAAAATCTTATCCACTGGAATTGCCAAATTTTGACTACAAAATCTGGGGCGGCAATTTCGGACCCCTAACCTGATACGATTCGAAATTAATGGTTATGGGTCCAAGTTTTATGGGTCCGATTCAAAATTGGGTCGAATCCAAATAACCCGTCAATTAAATAGGCTGATCTCGAGTCAACCTGCTATGACACATTTAACCGTTTAACCCGTTTGTGAATTTAAAAGAAAACCAAGTCAATAATTAATTGTAAGAAGAAACAAAAACAAAATATATATTCTTAAACTTAAATGCTAAACCCCCCTTAATTATGTATGTTATTATTATTTTGCATGCATTTTTGAATATTGTCTAAAAATATGATTAATATGTTATTTATTTATGTATTATGTTATTTCTTTTTGTATTGTTGTGAATTGTGATATTTTTTGTTGGTTGAATAGTGTGTCATAGTGATTGGTTTAAAAAAATTAATTTTATTTAGTTGAAATCATTAAATGTATACAAAAATAATTTTATTAGACGTGTTAAGTCAAATCCAGGTTACATATGAAATAAATAGGTCAAATTTTGATGCGAATAGATTGATTATCGATTCGACTGCGAATCCAAACCCAACCCAAATTGACACCCTTAACAGAATCCACTTGCCAACTCTCAAACAATTTTGGCCTTGTTTGTTTATGTTTCAAAGCCATCATTTCCATTTCAACTATTCATAGAAATGGAATTATGTTTGTTTATAAATTTTCCAATAGAAATCATCATTTTCACTTTTCATTTTTCACATAAATTTTAATTCTCAACCTATACACTACCCTACATCATTCATCAATCACTATTCTCATTTTTTTATCCAAATATATATGTGGGGCCCTATTATCAATTTTATCTACTTAAAATATTACCATATATATTTATTGGGACCCATTATCCTACAATCTTACAAATATAATACTATATATTGATTAAAATATTGAATCACTATCAACTTTTCAAATTATTATATACATAAAATATTCTTTAAAACTACTCAACCAAACATAATCTCATTTTCAAACCTACTTAAAACTCATTTTCATTCACTCATCCAAACACAATTCCGGTTTCACAAGAAAATCAATAAATTCTCAAAATTCATTTTCCAACACTAGAAACTAGAAATGGTCGATGGAAACATAACCATACAAGGCCTTAGTTTTTCATCCTTTGCTCCATCTATTATATATCCTTAATTCCTTATATATACATACACCGATCGATATTATACACACACACACACTACAACTCCCGTACGTAATTCACACACCAACACAGCTCAGACGCACACAGCGGCGTGGTCATGGGTGTAGCACAGAGAGACATAGATGATCTGCCCAGGAACCGGGCTAATTATACAGCGCTGACGCCGCTGGGGTTCCTGGAGCGGGCCGCGCTTGTTCACCCGACCCGGAATTCTTTGATCCATGGCTCCCTTAGATTCACATGGTGCCAAACTTACAGGCGGTGCCGCCAGCTGGCGTCCGCCCTCGCCAAGCGCTCCGTCACCTTTGGTACCACTGTGAGTGATGTTTATATAATTCTTTTAGCAATTATTTTTAGTATATATATATTTTCTGATAATCAATGGTTGTTATAATTTCTTTTGATGATTGGATTTTTAATGTTATTATTATTATTTTTATGGTTTTTCTAGTTTGTTAATCTCAGTCATTTTTGAAGTTCAATACAATGAAAGATTTTATTTATTTTATGGATTTTTTTTTAAAAAAAAAAAGTAGAATCATGCGCCGGAAAATCAATAATTTCATATTCTTTTTTAGCTATAGAAAAAGTTGTTCTTTTTTAACTATAGGAAAAGTTGTTATTTTCGAAGTTCTAATTCTGGGTTTTATTTTATGAAACATGTATAAGAGTTTCATGAAATTTCATCTGACCACCGCATCCTATTCTTTTGAAAAAAGTGGATTTTTTTATGGTTCATTTTTTCATCTCAACCATTTACTAAAAGCTAAAGGAATTAAAAAAATTGTTTTTGTTTTTTCTTTGTAATTTTTAGATCATTCTCTGCTTGAGGTCCTTACTAGTGCTAATTACTTGTTTAATAAATTAAATATTTTTCCTCATCCAATTAAAGCAGCCATAAAATATAAATATGCTTGTTCAAACATTTAGTTTTGTCTAACCTATGGTGTAAGATATGGAGTTTAGTAGATATTCTCTGAAGCTTTTAATGGGCTTGTTTTAGAACTCAAGTACAACTAGTGTGCAATCATAGTGCATACTGAGCATCATATAGGTATTACTACTTTATGCTGATTCATGATTATATTAATACCAGTTTAATACTGCTTGCTTAATGCTTACAACTTCTGGTCAATGATTAGGTGGGGTATTAATTTTCAATGCATCTAAAACTTAGTTAAAAACTCTGTGAAGGGAAATTGAGATGTCCTTGTAAAACGTGTCCAGTAGACTAGGCAATTCGTATCATTGTGTCGTGTTCGTCGCACTATCATGTTTTCGTGTTATTTGTTTTATTTGATCATAAATATAAGAATAAGTGTAATTTTAGCAAAATCTACAAATGCGTGCTTTTGTGTTGTGTTTTGAGTCGTGTCATTTCGTGTTGTGCCGTGTGGTTCTATCATATCATGTAATTTTAGTCAAGTATGCTACTGCTTCTCAGAATTTACGATCAATTCATTCTATATTTTCCTTTTTAGAGGACAATTTTCACATTTAAATTGTGTTAGATATGCTAATACCCCTCTCTGTTCATGTGGAAATCTTGGTTGAAACACTTCACGATTGGGTAAAATGCCTTATGTATATATCGAAAAGATGGGCAATCAAACCTATTTTATTTCTCGATTCAATAGAACCCTCCAAGCTTCCAGAAAGGACAGCCTAGCTCAACGGATTGATTGGTACCAAAGCCCTGCGTGTGCGGTAATGGGCAAGACAGCCTAAAGAAGGAGATTCTTACTATATAAATTAATATCTTTTCATAGTATTCATGTAAGAATTAGTTAACTTACAACTTGGGCTGTTTTTTACAACTCATTATCCATATCTTAGTAAAGACAATCACTTGAATAAAAGGCAGAGGAGGAAACAAGAAACATGACCATGCTTGGTTTATAAAGTTTATATGCTCATAAATGTCAACTTTTTTGAACGAGATTATGATTCTCTAAGATGACAAAATTACGAGAGAATGCACAGAAGAGGAGGAAGCACTTCAACTTGAATATGGCCGTCATCATTTTCTCACTAGGAAAGGATACTTGATTTCCAGTCTAAATTTTGATTTCCATGGTACTCTCTGAAATGATCTCAAAAAGTGAACACCTCATATATAATTCAAAGTTATCAAAGGGCCTAGGTGTTGTGCATTTTCTGTTAAATTGCCAATTTGCAGTGAATTTTTTAACTCCCGTTTTATAACGACAGGTTGCAATAATTTCACCAAACATTCCAGCCTTGTTTGAAGCTCATTTCGGAGTTCCCATGTCTGGAGCCGTACTAAATGCCATTAATATCCGTCTAAATGCACAGACTATTGCATTTCTTTTGGGACATTCACAATCCGATGTTATAATGGTGGATCAAGAGTACTTTTCTTTGGCAGAGGAAGCTTTGAAAATTATAGCAGATAAAAGCCAAGGCAAATTTAAGCCTCCAACTATGATTGTTATCGCTGATGAAAACTGCGATCCAAAGTCGCTCGAAATGCACTTGGAAGAGGAGCAATTGAATACGAAAAGTTTCTCGAAACTGGTGACCCTGAGTTCGAATGGAAACCTCCCGAGGATGAGTGGCACAGCATTGCTCTGGGGTATACCTCTGGTACAACTGCTAGTCAAAGGGAGTTGTGTTGCACCATCGAGGGGCATACCTCATGGCCCTGAGTAATGCAATAGTATGGGGAATGACAGAAGGAGCTGTGTATTTATGGACATTGCCTATGTTCCATTGTAATGGGTGGTGTTTCCCTTGGACCCTTGCTGCGCTTTGTGCTACAAGCATATGCCTCAGACAGGTATTGACGTTTTATTCTCTCATTCGTAGGGAAGATATATGCTTGAGAATTAATTTTTGCTATACGATTACTAACATGGAATGGCCGGAGTCAGTGATTCCCGTTCAGATATGTTCCCAGTTCATTTAGAGCATGTATGATAGAGGGGTTTCTTTAGGGATAATTACAAAAAACTACCCCTGAGGTTTAGTCTAATTACAAATAAAGTCAGTTGTCTTTGAAAATTACAACCCCATTGAGATTTGTATTTGTTATACAAATTACCCCGTCAGTGGTGTAATTTGTAAAATAGAAATATATGTCAAAGGGGTATTTGTAATTGTGAAAGATAAAATTGGGATTTATGTAATTAGACTAAACCTCAAATATAATCATTCCTTATTATTTTGGTAATATGAAGTGTAAATGCCTGTTGCCAAGAAATGAATTGACTAACTTGTTGTCCAATGAATTTTATATGAAGCTGTTAGCCTTTGTTCATGCATAACGTGTTCACACCGATTGCCGATAACGCTTCCAATTTTCTTAACCATCAAATTTCCACTTGTAGTTCAGATCAAGTTACATTGACACACAGTAACTAACTACTCTTCGTACTGAAGATGCTCTTCTGAATTCAGTACGGAGGCAGAAAATGAGGATTAGAGGGGCGAGATTTACTTTTTCTTAAAATTAGTAGATACAAGAGGTATTTATTTAGGGGGGCAAAATTTTTAGCATCTAATAATTTTATATACATATTTATACTCCCTTCGTCCCAATTATCCAGTTTGACTTTTTACACAGATTAAGAAAAATATTGGAAATTACAAATATGCAAAATATTTACTTGATTTGCCCTTATTTAATGAATACTATAAATTACAAAAATGCATATTAAATAGGGTTATAACAGTAAAAGAATGGAAAAAGTACTATTAAATTGGACTATATATTTGGGACATCCCAAAAAGGAATAATGGACTATATATTGCAAATGGAGGGAGTGATAATTATTAAAAAAATTGAAGTTGGGCGGGGAAGGTTTTTGGTGACAAGACCTGGAGATATCAGAAGTGAGAATGCTGACATGAGTAACGAGAAATCCGGTGAAAAACACGATCGCCTGCCAGTGGAAGGTTTTCTGCGTTTCACCAAGCCAATCAAATCTGCCTATTGTGCTCTTATATAATTTTGGCCTCTCTCTGCTTCTCGCGTCCCCAATCTTTTGGGGTTGGGGCGCAACCAGCCCCCCTGGCTCTGTTTTCTGATATTCAGCATTTCGTCTCTACAGGTAACAGCTAAGTATGTCTACTCAGCGATAGCTAATCTCGGGGTCACTCATTTCTGTGCTGCTCCAGTGGTTCTCAATAGCATAGTAAATGCCCCAAAAGACGAAACTATCCTTCCCCTCCCTCGTGTCGTCCATGTGTGACGGCCGGAGCAGCTCCACCACCTTCCATTCTCTTTGCAATGTCGAAACGAGGCTTCAAAGTCACGCACACTTACGGGCTTTCCGAAACATACGGGCCTTCTACTATATGCGCATGGAAGCCCGAGTGGGACTCGCTACCGCCTGAAGACCAAGCACGCATGAACGCAAGGCAAGGGGTCCGATCGTCGGTCTCGAAGGCTTAGGCGTGGTTAACACTCAAAATATGACACCTGTCCCCGCTGATGGGGCGACGGTTGGAGAAATCGTGTTCAGAGGCAATGTTGTAATGAAGGGCTATCTCAAAAATCCTAAAGCAAACAAAGAGACTTTTGCCAACGGTTGGTATCATTCTGGTGATCTGGCTGTAAAGCATCCGGACGGTTATATCGAAATTAAAGACAGATCGAAGGATATTATTATATCAGGTGGTGAAAATATTAGTAGTGTCGAGGTTGAAAATATTCTGTACCAGCATGATGCGATACTTGAAGTTTCAGTAGTTTCCAGGCCAGACGAGCGGTGGGGCGAATCCCTTGTGCGTTTGTGGCGTTAAAGCCTGACGTCGATGCTTCTAATCAGCAACGACTGGCTGAAGATATAATGAACTTCAGTCGATCGAAGATGCCAGCGTCTGGATTCCAAAATCGGTAGTCTTTGGGCGTTGCGAAAACAGCAACTGGGAAAATACAGAAGCATTTGTTGAGGGCCAAGGCTAAGGAGATGGGACCTGTGAAGAAGAGTAGGTTATAAAAATGCTAAGGATGTGTTTGGAAATAGATGTATTTTGGCAATACTATCTGTATTTTGTTTTCTGTTAAAACCTATAGCTATAGGTTAGTATTATTACAGGGCATGGATTATGATGGTACTCTTGAAGGCCTATGAATAAATTGCTTTCAAATTTTCTTCTACTGTAGCATACAGCCATTAGTAACCTGTGTGCCTGCAAATTCGAGGAACAAAGAAGAAAAGATTGGTTCTATTTGTAGGATTCCGGATAACTATATCCCATGTAATATATATATATATATATATATATATATATATATATAGGGGAGGATCAAATATGAGACCATGTCTCTAGGTGAAGACCATAATGGACTAATCTCAACCATCCCCACTATTAATCAATGGGTATGATTTAATGGATAAAATATATTAAAATATTAATTTAATCAATATAAGGGTAGTAGGGTAAAATAACATCCTACAAAATTACAAAAATGGAATCAAATTTCTTTCTCTATCTCAAATCTCCCAATGTTCCCAATCTCCATCTCTCTCATTCCTCCATTAACGCAAATAAAAAATGTGAAGAATTCCAAAATTGATTTTACGAGAGAAAAATAAGAAAAATCGTGCAATATTACGGAGAAATAACGACCAGTGAATTAAAAACTAAATATGCAACAAAACTCAACTAAATAGATTAATCCGAAACTATCTAGCAAAAATAAATAATATGTCGAATATCCAACTACATAAGCGTCATAAATTATGCAACAAAATCAACTAACTATGTATTATCTAGAAACTATCTATAGCGTGGAATAACTAAATATGTAGTACATTATGTAACATCCCATTTTTATAATTTCCAAAAGCAACATCATTTTCATAACTAAATGTACATTATATTGAACCTATTTATGCGTGTGTAGTATAACTACATATGCAAGTCATATCAATTATGTCTTGTTCGTAAAACATATGCCAACAAGATAACTAAATATGCATTATTTGATGCAAATTATGCAAGTAAGAACAACCCTATCTTTTTGTAAAAAAATAAAAATATTTGGAAAGAAAACGAAACCCTAAAATCAGGTAGTGTCGTTTCACCCATAAAATCATGGGTAATTTGAACCATAAAATCTTGCCTAACTAATTTGAATTATAAATTACAATCTTACCCTTTTTTTAAATCAAACGAAAAAATAAAATAATTAAAAAACCCAATTAATCACATTCCTTCATTTTTTAAGATCAATATGGTAAGATGAGTCCATATTTGTCTCAAAGGGATATATGGTCACATTTGAATATAAATCTATATATATATATATAGGGAGGGGGTTATATGAGACCACCTCTTGGATAAGTCCATGGACCAAATCCAGCCACATATCTAGATTTTTCAATGGTTGTGATTTTAGAGCTAAAAATTGATTAAATGTTGGTAATTAGAGAAAGGGGTAAATTAGTCATCCTACAAAATTACCCAATATTCATGGGATTCTATTCACATTATGATCACACAATCTATGCAAATCTCACATCAAATTCAACGTGAACAAATCTTATCTTTCTTCTTCTTCAACGCACTAGTGTGAGAAATCATTCATCATTCTTCTTCAACGCACTATTGTGTGAAAAATGTTGCAGACAATTTGCCATAGTTGCTAGAGCTTGACTTCAGTTCGAAGTTTGCTTATGAAGATGTAATTTGTTGCTTGTGTAGATGTGTCATGGTGCTTATATATATATACCATTAACTACATAAGCAAGTCATAAGCAACAAATCCATACTACATAAGCAATAATCCGATACTACATAGCAACAAATATACACTACGAATGCACCACGAATACATTAACTACATAAGCAAGTCATAGCAACAAACTCATACTACATAAGCAACAAGTCTATACTACATAAGCAACGAATGTACACTACGTATGCACCACGGATACATTAATTATATAAGCAAGTCATAAGCAACAAGCTCATACTACATAAGCAACAAGTCTATATTACATAAGCAACGAATATACACTACGTATGCACCACGAATACATTAACTACATAAGCAAGTCATAAGCAAAAAACTCATACTACATAAGCGATAAGCATATACTACATAAGCAATGAGTATACACTACACATGCATCACAAATACATTAACTTCATAAGCAAGTCATAAGCAACAACCCTATACTACATAAGCAACATCGAAATTTTTTTTTTTTTGAAACCGAAACCCTAGAGAGAGAGAGTGTGCGTGAAGAGTGGGTGAAATCGCGTGAAAGAGGGAATGAAATCTTAGTAATCGATTCTAAAGTGCCAAATTACCACCATACCCTTTTTAATTCTTTGAAACAAAAAAATAAACATAAAAAAACCCTAAACTCTGGACCACCCAAAATTGTTGTTCTATGGTTAGGATGTGTCCCCATGGACTCACCCCAAGTAGGAAGACCTATTTGATCCATATCCTGTATATATATATATATATATATATATATATATATATATATATAGGGAGGGGGTTATATGAGACCACCTGATAGGGTGAGTCCATAGGGAATAATCCTAGCCACATATCTTGATTTTCTAATTGTTGTGATTTTAGAGCTAAAATTACAAATTAAATGCTGGAAAATAGAGGGAGGGGTAAATTAGTAATCCTACAAAATTACCCAATATTCATGGGATTCTGTTCACATTATGATCAAACAATCTCTCCAAATCTCACATCAAATTCAACGTGAACAAATGTCATTCTCCTCCTTCGAATGCTCTTCATGAGAGAACAAGAACCAGTCACCTTTGCTTGTATAGAACACAGGCAATCCTTCCAAATCTCATAGCAAATCAACGTGAACAATCATCCATCATCTTCTTCAACGCACTACTGTGAGAAATCATTCATCCTTCTTCTTCAACGCACTATTGTATGAAAAAGTTGCAGACAATTCGCCATAGTTGCTAGAGCTCGACTTCAGTTCGAAGTTTGCTTATGAAGATGTAATTTGTTGCTTGTGTAGATGTGTCATGGTGCTTTTATATACCATTAACTACATAAGCAAGTCATAAGCAACAAACCCATACGACATAAGCAACAATCCTATACTACATAAGCAACAAATATACACTACGTATGCACCACGAATACATTAACTACATAAGCAAGTCATAGCAACAAACCCATACTACATAAGCAACAACCCTATACTACATAAGCAACGAATATACACTACGGATACATTAACTACATAAGCAACAAACTCATACGACATAAGCAACAAGTCTATATTACATAAGCAACTAATATACACTACGTATGCACCACGAATACATTAACTACATAAGCAAGTCATAAGCAACAAACTCATACTACATAAGCGATAAGCCTATACTACATAAGCAACAAATATACACTACACATGCATCACAGATACATTAACTACATAAGCAAGTCATAAGCAACAACCCTATACTACATAAGCAACAAGGAATTTTATTTGAAACTGAAACGCTGGAGAGAGAGTGTGCGTGAAGAGTGGGTGAAATCGCATGAAAGAGGGGATGAAATCTCAATAACTGATTCTATAATGCAAAATGACCACCCTACCCTTCTTAGTTGCTGAAACAAAAAAAGATAAACATAAAACCCCCTAAAAATCTGGACAACCCAAAATTGTTAATATATGGTTAGAATGTGTGCTCATGGACTTACCCCAAGTAGGAGGACCTATTTGATCCATATCATATATATATATATCCCATGTAGTAGTATAACATCAATTTTAAGGCTTCATTTGTATAAAAGTTAATTACAAGAAGAAAAAAAAAAGAAACAAAACATGAGGTTTGGACTAATTACAAACAAATTAAGTGGTTTTGAAAAATACACAAATTCCATTGATGTTTAATTTGTCTTAAATTTAGGGAATGATTGTAATATTTCTATAAATGTCACGGATATTTTTGAAATATTTTTACTTATGTAAGAGAAATGTGAGACGGAATCAAACCTCAAAGTTTTTTTTTGTAATTTTCAAAAATCTCTAAAGTTCTTTGTTTGTAATTAGCCCAAATCTTAGTTCTTTTTTGTAATTATCCCTATATATAATTAGTACTTGTAATAAGTAGTATTTTCTCATTTTTAAATTTCAAATTCAAAAACATGGTCAATCAAACTTATTATAGTTATGGATTCAATAGAAGTGCAGAGAGGTCTTTTATTAGATATACAATAGAACCTCGATAATTTAATACTCGATTAATTAACAACCTTGTTTAAATAATATTTTTGTCCAGTTTCGACTTGGAGACAATGTGCTAAATTAAAATATCGTTAAATTTAGAAGATGATACATTTTCCAGAATTCATATAGGCCCTATTTGATATATAAATTAATAGTTCTTTAATATATAATACATTTATGTTTGATCTATAAAGATTTCTTTAAAATCACTCAATTCTTATTTGTTTCTTATTGAAACTAATGTCATCTTGGATCTCATATATGACTTTGGTTAAGGTAGTAAACGATTTTAGTGTGGTTTTCTCCCAACTCAACAAAAAAATCATTCAATATCATTATTGTTGAGCTTCCTTTTGAGAATATAGATCTACAATAGAATTATTATCTTCAATAACAATTCAGACGTTTCTCTCAATTATCTACTCGTCGATCACAACTCTGCGGTTGTGTATTACCCTCATTATAAAGTTGGATCTTTTGACGTTTTGTTTTGTGATAAAAAAAAAAATCAATCTTTTGCAATCATTTAATAGTTTTTAGACGAGCATGATAATTATCCACATGGAAAAAGAATTTCTACAAGCTATATTTCTATAAATTAATAGATTATTAATTTATCGATTATTTAATATATCGCTAAATTAATGAATTTTACAATCCGAAGGTTACTAATTTATAGAGGGTTTACTGTAGTTTTTCATTAAGCGTTTTAGATGAATGTTACATTTATTATTATAACATCTAGTTTTATGCACATGACATTCATCTAATTTATTGAAATACAAGATGAATAAGATAGAGAATTGGAGATCCTAAATATGAAAAGTCGGGCCGGCCCTGGGGGTGGGCGACGGCCAAGGGTCCCCAATTTTTTGGGGACCTACATTTATATATAAGTATATAGTAGAAAAACACTTGTGTATTACACGGGATTTGTGATAATTTTATTAAATTTGTGCTATTTTTTTAATTTCTTTTTGGTATTTTGGCTTGTTAAAATAATGTAAATTTTTAATTCTTAATTATATTGTTACAGTCATTTTCACATTAATTTTATACAAATTAATTGTATATTGCAATGACCGATATTTATTTTCTTGGTGTTTAAAAAATCACTTAGTTAGTTATGCTAATTTTATTAGTCAAAAGTATCCGATAAACATATTTGAAAAATATGGGAAATATATATAATATAGGGTTGCCACTTGTCACATGGATAAATTTGAAGCCGACATGCGAAGAATGAGGAGTTAACACATGTCTCAAAATAATGAGATGATTACATGTGTCATATTTGTGTTTTCATTTAGTATATAGAGTTGATGCATATATATATATATAAGTATATATATAATATATTATATTTATAAATTTTGTAAAAGAAAATATTGGTTGGGCAATAAAAATTGCTTAGATTGAGGCCAATATAATATCCAATTGAAAAAAAATATGATTTCCAAAAAATTAAAAAAAGTAGGACGATCATCCAATATATTCTTCAATCTCTAGAATTATTTTCTTCTATTTTTCCCTTTCATACAACTAGACTGCAACAACAGATCTCTCAATAGAAAGAAGATTCAAAACTAAAATTTATAAAGTCATATTTGCATTCAACTATGTCCCATATACATTGAGAATGACATATTGGAAAAGCTTGATTTTGAAGATCTTATAGATAATTTTTTGTTTCTCAAAATGCTAAAAGATCTAGATTTTTAATTAATTATTTGGTATTCCTTTTTTTTTTTGGTATATTGTCAGTGGTGCACTCTTTCAAGTTTCATACTTTGAATGATGAAAAATGAAAAATTGCATGTATATTATTTTTATTTTTATGTTTCTAAAAATGCCTTTTTTTTTTCCCTTCACGGCTCCCCAAAGTCAGGACCGGCCTGCTGAAAAGGTCCAGAACAATAACTAGCAGGTCTAGTTACTCATGTTTGCAATTGAATGGAACCAAGTGACGTGGGGATTCATATGAAAATGTAATATGTAATATAATAGTTACCAAATCGTGGTAGCACTTCTTGATGTTTGAACCCATAAAGTGTGCCTTTCTGCTGAGGGGAGGTCCAGATGCAAAAAGCCCATTAGCCTATTTATGGAAACTGACGAGCCCAGAGGCCAGAAGACATCAACCATGCTGTTCCATAAATTTATGATTTCATTCGCAGAATTGTAATTAAATAACCATTATACAGTTAACGTAACAAAATAAAAATCTTACAGTATCGAATAAAAAGTAACAAATCATGAAACGAAGGATATACTAATTAAGGGATAATTACAAAAACTATCCTTCAGATTTTGGGTAATTACAAAAAAATCCAGAGAAGTTTCAAAATTAAAAAAAAAAAACTCATGTTTGATTTTGCCTTAAATGTATGGGGATGTAATATTTTTATAAATATAAAGGAGGTGGTTGAAATGTTTTTGCTTATAAAGGCGGTAAAGTGTAATATAAAATTAAATTTCAATGGGATTTTTGTAATTTAAAAACCTTTGGGGGGTTTTCTTTTTTGTAATTATCTGAAACCTGAGGGGAAGTTTTTGTAATTATTCCTACTAATTAATGAACATTAACACTTATTTGCTATAAGCCTATAAAATAGAAGGTAGCCATGAAATATAGAGTGAACCAGTTGTCCCACCATGGTTCCATTATCTAGCTAGCACACTTCGTAGCCGTTGGGAAACTTCAATGTTGACATACTAATTAACCTATAATGCAATAGGAAACGAACAATGTTTAAATTAATTGATGCTGACATTCTAAAGAAATTTTTCTACTTATATATGCTCCAAAACATATCATCAATTACTTAAAATAACATATTATCAGTAAAGCATCCATAGTTATATTTAAAAGTTTAGAATTTTCTTTAATAAACAAAGGTATTAGAACTAAGTTTTTAATTGGCAAGCATTATGCCATATAAGGGTCTAATTGATGTTGAGGACAACTTCCTTAACTATGTGTACTATGTGCAATATGCAATAATATCATAATATTCTTGTCTTAGCATTTTTAATTACTCAATTCTTCTAATTACCATTTCTACCTTCAAATTCTATATATCTCTTTTTCTTTGCTTGTTTCCATATATGTTTTCTATTTATACTCATATATCCATCCCCTTTGCTTGTTTCTCCAGTTTCCTCCACTTGAAGGCAATGAAGATTCTCCATTAGGTTACTCACATTTAAATTATTCTCTACTTTATTTTATGTTGACTATTGCTTTGGAGTTTCTTCATTGTAACTATTTAATCTTTTTTTTTTTTTTAAATTAACTTTTGTCCTGCTATAATTTGTACATCCCTCCAAACATTTTAGAGCATCTTTGTTTCTCTTGCTTCTGACAGTAACTCTCTCTCTCTCTCTCTCTCTCTCTCTCTCTCTCTCTCTTGCGTGTATATGTATATCAGTATATGTGTATATTTATATATAAGTGTTATTATTTATGGATGAGTAATGTAAACAGGGGACATGGCTGATCAAGATTATGCAGCTGCTGCTTCTCAAGATTATGAGGTACTTCTCAATACAACAATCTCTTCAACAATATTTTTTTTCTTTTTTGGTTTGGCCATATGTAAAATATGACAAAAGCTTGTATGAAGACGGTCTCATGACATTGTCCATGAGATGGATCCTATATATAAATAGAATTTAATCCAAATTCAAATCCATAAAAAAACCTATATTTTTTGTGTTTTGTAGGATCCGTCTCATGAACTTAAGCCCATGAGACGGTCTCACATATGACTACCTCATAAAATATTTTATTCTACAACTTTACTTATATTGAAAGATTTAATAACACACTGCTGTTAAAAATGTGAAAAAGAATTTATGATGGACTATTATCACTCATAAATATATCTTTTGAATTATTACTATGTTTAGTAATATATATATATATAATTGATATAATAATAATATTGAAAGCGCCACTTATGTTAAAAAAATAGGTAGTTCATCATTTATTTTAGGATTAATTACAAAAATACCCCTGAGGTTTGGGTTAATTACAAAAAAATCCACAGATTTTTAAAAATTACAAAAAAACCCTTAAATTACTTACATAATTGATATTTTCTTACGTGAGTTTTCTATCACAGACTGCTCCAATTGATAAAAAATATGGCGGACTCGTGCCCAAAAAGAAACCTCTAATCTCAAAGGCAAGTGCAATTCTTATTAATTTGTTTTTATTTTTGTTGAAGTTTTGAAAATATTTCTTTTGTTTTTATTTTTAGTTTTATTGTTATAGTAATCAATCTAATATTAGTGTCCAATTGCAGGACCATCATGAGCGGTCCTTCTTCGACTCTGCTGATTGGGCTCTATCCAAGGTAATTATTATACTTTAAAATTATGATCAGATGTATTAACTATAAATTTTATTGAGGAAAATAAAGGTTGGTAATTATATTTAATGCATGCTTAAAGCCTATGAATCTATGATTAACCTTCCTACGATGTAATCTTGCAATTAAACTACGATTAACATCTGAACTTGCTTAATTTTTTTTCTAATTTACAAAAAGACAATCTTATGAATTAATTTATGAAGCTCAGATTTGGTATTTCATGATTTTAATTTTGGTCACAATTATCAGCAAGGAGGAGGAGTCAATCAACAATCGACAGTGGCTATAGAAACATTACGACCAAAACTAAAGGTGATTTTATTTATTTTCAATTTACTATTTACTAAACATAATAAATTAACATCATTAGATATACATTGTTTTTCTTTTGTATATACACAGAGAACTCCTCATCAGCAACTTCCTCCTCGAAGGCCTGCTTGTAATATGCCAAATATGTAAGGGACAAAAAGGCATTATTAGTGGATACTGCCAATTCTTGGGCTGATTTGTAATCAGACAAAACTTTGAGGATGGTTTTTATTCAAATTGTTGGGCAGATTTGTAATTAGTAAAAATATAGACGTATTTTGTTCTGAATCGGGTACTTATTTAGCATGTATTCCATTTGTAACTACTAAATTTGATTTTATCAACTATAATAATAACCATATATAGATCTGTAACTGACAACGATTTACAAATTTTATTGACAAATTTACTGAAAAAAATTCCGAAAAAGCCTTAATACTAAAAAACCAATGTTCTTCTTATTTGATTTTTTTTTTATCCCCACCAAAACTTAATTGTAACATTATTGATGTACAGTAGAATCTCGATAATTTAATACTCGAATAATTAATAACTTCGCTCGAATGATACTTTTGGTCGGTTCCGACTTGGGAATAATATGCTAAATTAATAATTCGCTATATCTATAAGATAATACATATACCAGAATTCATATAGGCTCCATGCAATATATAAATTAATAATTATATAATATATAATATTTTTACGGCTAACTTATGAAAATCTCATAAAAAAGTACTCAGTTTTTATTTTTTTCCTGTTGAAATTGATGTCACAGTTAATCTCAGTTAATCTCATTTCTGACTTTTGTTAAGGCAGTGAAAACTGTTCATGTGGTTTTTTCGTAACTCAACAAAACACTATTCAATGCCATTGTTGGCTTCATTTTGAGAAGGGGTACATTATAATTATTATCTTCAAGTTCACAATTCACATGCGTAGCTCTTGATTACACTCGTCGATCAACAACAATGTCTTGATTGTATAATAACCGCATTAAAAGATTGAATCTTTTGAAGTTTTGTTTGTTGGCAGGAAAATTCAATAGTTTTTAGATGAGCATGCCAATTATCCACCAGTAACAAGAATATTCACAAGCCATATTTTGTAAAATAAATTATTAACTTATCAATTATTTTATATCCTCGCTAAATCAATAAATTTTGGTAGTCCCAATGTTATTATTTATAGAGGTTTAACTGTATTCCGAGTAGTATTTTCTCTTTATTTTACAATCATGAAATGTGGCCAAAATCTCTAATGGTGACAAATTTGTACAAAATGCCAATAGATGGGATGCCTAAAAAAGATGTTTTCTTTTAAAGGATAATTACAAAAAATCCTATAGTTTGGGCTAATTAAAATAAAAAAACTAAATATGTTTTAAAATTACAAAAAGTCTCATCAGGTTTGATTATGTCTTAATTTTAAGGGGGTAACTGTAATATTTCTCTCTCTCTCTCTCTCTCTATATATATATATATATATATATGTATATATCAGGGGTATCTGAAATATTTTTTGCTTATGAAAGAGGAAAATGTAAGACGAACCAAACCTCAAGTGGCTTTTTGCAATTTTCAAAAACCTCTGGCTATTTTTATAATTAGTCCAAACCTTAGGGAGATTTTTGTAATTCTCCCTTCTTTTAATGGTCTATAACAATTCAAAATTTTGTAAAAATGAATAAAAGAATTTACAAGGGAAAAAGGGTTCTCTAACCATGTTAATTAATTTATATCCTAATAACTTTATTTCTAGCAGCTCTAGAAATTTTAGTCAGTTTACTACCATAGTTAGATGTGTCAATTTGGATTGGGTCCGGGTTTGCGGGTTCGTGGATTATAATCAACTAATTCGGACTCGACCTGTTTAATTATTCGTGTCAGAACCTTGAACCCGAACCCGACCTATTTATTTCACGAGCAACCCGGACCCGACCGTTTAACCCGTATAATAAAATTATTTTTATTTATATTTAATAATTTCAACTAAATAAATTTAATTTTTTTAAAAATCAATCACTATAACACACTATTCAATCAATAAAAAATATCATAATTCACAACATTCAAAAAGAAGTAACATAATTACATAAATAACATAACATACTCATCATATTTTGTGGGCAACACACAAAATAATAACAACATATATAATTAAGGAGATTTTAGAATTTAAGTTTTAAGAACATGTCTTGGTTTTTTTTTATGATTAATTATTTACTTAATTATTTTAAAATTCACAAACGTATTAGACGGGTTAAATGAGTCATAGCATGTTGACCCGGACCCCACCTGTTTAATTGGCGGGTTATTCAGGTTCGACCCAATTTCGATCCGGACCCACGAAGGCTGAATCTATACTCATTAATTTCGTGTTAGGTTCATGTCGGGTCCAAAATTGACACCCCTAACCATAGTGTTTTGGTCCTTATTAGGTAATTGTTGGTTTAAAGTCATTGCTCGAACTGGGAAAAAGGACCAAAAAAAAAAGGAGGTGAAAGAGAAGATTCCAAGAACTTAAATGCATTGAGAATAATCAGTTGTTGAGAAGTTAATTTTACAAGTTTATATATGATGCAAAAGCAAAACTGTTTAAGCTGAAGTGTTAATTTGGGCAAGAAATTACGTTTTACTTTAATCAAAACTGTTTAAGCTAAAGTGTTAATAATGGTGTTACGGACACGGTTTCACCCACCTGATTGTGAAATGATCCATCAGAATTTGGCCAAGTCCAGTGGCTTTAGCATTTTCTCTATTAAGGTTTTCAAGTATGGACTCAAGTCACTCAACTCGAATTAAGTACATATAATAACAAATACCGTCCTTCAAGTTTAGCCTAATTATAAAAAAACCCCAATTATTTTTGAAAATTACAAATACCCTTAAGACATATGTTTTCAGTTTACAAATTGTACCTTTTTTTAGCAAAGGGTATTTGAATTTTAAAATAGAACTGGATTTTTTTTGTAATTAGACTGAACTTTAGGGTAGTTTTTGTAATTATCCCCAAGTATTATTCAAGTCTGGTTTGAATGTTTTATTGAGCCTCAAGTTGTGTTTAAACTTGATTTGCTGGTTAAAAGAGTCAAGTTTAAAATAAATTTTAATCAAAACAAAAACTAGACGAGCTCTAATGTTATTGAGTTGAAGATAATACGTTTAAGTTTGATAAAGTCGAGTATCAAATAAGTTAAATTTGTTCATCAACTCTACCAAGATTCTTAATACGTGTCACACATAGACTGTGAATACAAACAGTCCAATATTTGTTTACTAAATAGAAGAAATTATATTTTATCGCCCAAATTATGAGTTTTTTCCCGACTCTAATCACTAATTTTTCTTTTGGTTCAATTTAACTCCATCAACTATACGATTTTTCTACCGCGTCATCTCTAGACTCTATCTAGAACTGACAAAATTGGTCCGGTCCGATGGGTTGGCCCGACCACCCAGCATATTGGACTAGGCTTCATTTTAGGGTCCGAAAGGATATAGTCTTCTTTGCTCCAACCCAAATAGACCGAAGCCCAGGGAGTGGTTGCCCGGATTACTCGGCCTGATATCTTGCACCTCGCGTTTATGATATCTACATTCAACTATGCCCACACTTGAATGAGAAAAGACCGAGAATTTTGTCCATTTGAAGCTGAACGGGATACCTTGCAAAGATCTTGCCCATAGGAATACCTAATAAAAGAAATCTTAATGGATGTTGAAAAAGGCAAAAGAGAGCCATTTCCAATACAGATTTGATCATTGCGGAGAAAAAGAGAGAAGATAACGTCATGTGTGCCGAGGCACCTGTGTTAGGATACCAGGTAGAATCATCAAGTTGAGGCAGCAAGGGATTTCTTTATGGAACCAACTGCAAGCGACGAAGAATGAGTTGTACATCGAAATCTTCAATTTCTGGCTAAGCCGACATAACATATTCAACCACGGATTAAGTCGACATAACATCCTCACATTCAGTTAGGTTTTTCCAATTGGATTACCTTGCCAGAATTAGATAGAAGTATGATTTTATTGGCCTTGGTTGCTTACTACACGAACATTGATCAAATGCATTCTGTAATATAATTGGCCAGGATTCCCCAAGCCAAACCGGATTCGATTGTCGCATATAAGTTGTCTTTTAATGAGAGTATCACAATTGCTAGAGCACGGGAGAATGAAGAGTAATGATTTCAGCAAGAGCAGCCAAACGGACTACAATAGTGAGTCTAGTGACTACTAAAGTAGATTTAAGTCAAAAGGTATGGTATAACAGCTTTTCCGACCTTTTTTGGGGGACGAGAGAGGGAAGAAGTTTCATTCCATCTCGCCTCATGAACTCGACTCCGAAAGGATCTAAGGGTCGATAAAATTGGGACATGATCTACATAATAAAAGATCATAGCGCCTAAAGGTCTGCAAGTCTTATGGTCAAACCTAGACATCGAGTGGTTGAGTGGAATCCCTTTTATTAGGACTATAGACCTATGGATTCTAGAGTAGAGAGAACTCCGATGGAATGTCTTTCTCTCGGGGGAACTCCCAACATCCCAGAGGTGCTGGTAATCCGTACGTGGTGGATTGATAAGTTGGTTTTATACCAATGAATCGGGTATTCTAGACTAGGATTTTGTCTTATTTCCGGGTATTTTAGAGTAGTTTGAGTCCATTTTGTCTCATTAGGTATCGTTAGGGAGTCAATAAATGTGCTGGTAGCCGATGGCGATGCAAAACGATGAAAAACGTGTTTGGGAGGAAGAAATCGCATTTGAAGAGGAGAAAAACGTAAGAATAGCGGAAGCAGCAGGAGCGCTGCAGCTCTAGACCCCACGCTGCAGTGCGGGGGTTAAAATGCGACATGGACCACAACATGTGCGCGCTGTGACGCGCAATCTTAGGCGCTGTGGCACACAACGTCTGGCTGAATTTGGAAACTTATTTTTAACAGGCTTTTGACAGATTGTTTGGGTATAAATACAACAAGGCCATATGAATTAAGAGTTGGACATTCTATCAAGCAAAAGGGACGACTAAGAACGCAGAGAAAGAGTTCGAGACGTGAATCGAAGACATTTGTCTTCTGGAAACAGAAAGGATTCTTTCCTTGACCTTTTGAATTTATTTTTCCGTCATCTTTGTTGAACCATTGAGATATATAACTACTTTTTCATGAGTTTTTGTGCATCCATCATGAGCTAAACTTTATTTTCTAGGGTATTGATGTAAGCAACGTTTGAACCTATATTTTGATATTTCAGTTTATTGATTAGCATGTTATTAAATCTCTTTATGCTATTTGGATTGAGTGCATCTGAATTATCTGATCAATAGTTTAAATTATTTGGCGTGTTTGATTTCACACTCGAGAGAGGTAATTGAATGCTTGGACATAAATAGCATAACTTAGGGTTTTATAGAGTTGAGAAGTTTATGAATCTTTCGAAGTCCATGAAAGAATATTCATTGAGCATATTAAGGTTTAATTTATGATTTTTATAGAGATATTGAAATCAGAATTGAAACTTAGAATCACTTGGCACTCGAGAGAGGAATTGATAGACGGTAGGAATATTGAACTTATATATTAATAAATTGGATTGATAACATAGAGGAAAACTAGGTGAATCAACCCTCTAGAATTCACATCCACCAAATGTTTGATAATTTGTCTGTGTGAATTTTTTAGGTTAAGTATAGGTTTATTTTTAGTCTAGTCAAAAATCATCTTTCTTTGATTATCTAGATAGAGTTAAGCTATTACAATTACAATACTTAGTCTAAAATTTCATATCAATCCCTATGGAGATGGTAACCCTACTTTTCAATCTATTCTAAAACTTAACACTGTACGCTTGCGGTAAGAAACTCACGAACAAGTTTATAAGCGGTTGTTCTTGGGGAGTAATTTATCTTATTTTGTGCTAATACTGTTACTAAGTATCTTAATCCTAATCTAGATTAGTTTGGATACAATGAATTCGTTATTGCTCATTGAGTTGTTTATTTTATGCGACGATCTAACGATACTAACTTGCTTTCTTTTGATTAGAGATTGAAAGGACACTTCGAGCGCTTAGAGCAATAAGACGAGCAAAAGGTCAAGCAATGACAGACAACGAGGGAATTGAGAATAATGAGAACATTGCTCCAATTGTACTACCGCAATTGGAGGAACAAGAAAGGGTAATCCGGGATTAATTCCGGTCGATTATGAATCAGAACTATTTTGGAATTGTGCGTCAATCTATCAATGTAAATAATTTCGAATTGAAGCCGACCACATAAGCATGGTTCAAAAAAATCAGTTTGGGGGGAGCCCTATGGATGACCCAAATGCCCACTTGGCTACGTTCTTAGAGATATGCGACACCATCAAGATGAATGGTATATCTGATGAGGCTATCCGACTGAGGTTATTTTCATTTTCACTCTGGGATAAAGCCAGACAATGGCTATAGAGACGTTTATACCTGGGAGTATCACAAGTTGGGATGATCTGAATCATAAGTTCATGGCACAAGTTTTCCCTCCCACTAAGACGCTCAAACTGAAAAGTGAGATAGCTCAGTTCCAACAGATCGATTTTGAGCCGTTGTATGAAGCTTGAGAGCAATTTAAGGATCTGTTGAGGAGATGCCCACAACATGGTTATGCAGTCTGGCAGAGGGTTTAGTATTTTTACAATGCTCTGAATGGGCATACGAAGAAATAGCCACAAACAACTATCAATGGCCCTCCAAGAGGTCAGTGCCAATGAAAGTTGCCGGTGTTCTTGAGCTAGATACTATGTGGGCTCTAGCAGCTCAAGTCTCATCCTTGACTAAGCAATTAGTTGTCATTAATTCTAGTGGAACACCACAACAAGATGAAATCCCACCCGCGGTAGTTCATGAAGCCGCCACGCATGAAGCCGAGCAAGCAAATTATGTGAATAACTGGGATTTTAACAATAGGGGTAATTCATTACCAACTCACTATCACCTGGGACTTCACAATCATGAGAATCTCTCCTACAACAATAACAGAAATGTGTTGAACCCACCTTCGGGTTACTCCAACCCATCAAGCTCTAATGCATCAGTAGGTGAAAAAAAGCAATTGCTAGAAGAGATACTCGGCATGTTTATCAGAGAGACCAGGAATCGATTGAACAGAAGTGATGCGCAAATCGATAGTTTGGGTACAAAGATGACTACTATGGAGACACATCTTAGATCACTAGAGACACAAATGGGACAATTAGCGACAATAGTGAATTCATTGCCGCAGAAAGAGAAGTTTCCAAGTGATACAAAGGTTAATGCTAGAGAGCACTGTAATGCAATTTATGTGAGGAATGCCTCAGAAATTCAGAATGCACCCGAACAGTTGCCCAGTTATATGAAGGGAGTTGAATTAAAGAAAATAAAGTTGGAAGATTTTGAGAATGTCCATCTAACAGAAGAATGTAGCGCAATATTGCAGAGAAAATTACCTTAGAAAATGAATGATCCGGGGGGTTTCACTATTCCTTGTACTATTGGAGGTATTTTCTTTGATAAACCACTTTATGATCTTGGTTCCAGCGTTAATCTTATATCCCTACCTGATTCCACAAATCTTGGGCTTGGGGAGGTGAAACCGTCCAATCACTTTGCAATTGGCAGATCGATCCATCACTTATCATTGGGGAGTTATTGAAGATGTGTTAGTGAGAATTGGCAAATTCATATTCCCTGTGGACTTTGTAGTATAGGACGTGTAGGAGGATCATGATATACCTATAATTTTTGGACGATTGTTCTTAGCTACTACAAGGGCAATGATTGATGTAGAATTGGGGGAACTGACTCTGCGGGTTAATAATGAGGATATTCACCATCTATCGAACCAAGAGGCTTCAATTTGAACCTAACAATTGTCGTCAAGCGGATGTGCATCAAGCTGAGGATGTTGGCGGTTGGAGTAGTGTCTAAGGAAAACGTGGACAACATTTTGGAGCTCCAACTTGATAATTTCTGACAAAGTCTGGCTAAAGACTGTAAACTTAGTGTTTCTTGGGAGGTAACCCAAACACTTTTCCTGCTTTCTTAGTTGATGGTTTCGTATATAATTAACTTTCGTAGTTAATTAGTCATCGTTGTTAATTTTGCATTCTTAGGACTAGTTGCGTTGCATCATACCTTGACCCATCCATTCATGCTCATAAGGTGTTTTTGACAGAAAACTGGGCGAACGAGGCCTCCAAACTGCAAGCTGCAACATTTATCCCCCACCCAAACTACTGGCGCTGTAGCGCGAGGGGCCTAATTGCAACAGAGGATTTTTTTCTGTGGCCCCGCAGTGCCCCACTAGGCACGCCGCATCGCCCATCCAGTTTTGTGCAATTATAAGGTAGCCCATTTCAGTTTTTTTTGAAACACACCAATACCATTAACCTCCATCTCTCTCGTCCCCCACCTTCTCATATGCACATACCATACAACCAACTCACTTATTCTCACATTTGGGATCTCTCATATGCATCACACACTTCACCCGTGTCTTCCACACCACATTTGGTAAGATGGCTTAATTCAAATCCCTCTCCCATGGTTTCCACCTTTCTATATCTTGTGTTATTTGGCATGTGGTGAAATGTGTTAATTAGTTGTTGGATATTGGTTTATGGATTGATTTCTTATGCTAGAATTTAGGATTGGTGTTGAATTTTTGGGATTAAAATGATCTATCTAAAACACTTACAATTCTCTTCTACATTCATGCCCACAAGGTGTTTGACAAAATGCTCCATTGAAGTTTTCACATTGTATGTTGTCATCTTGAGCATCCATGCTTGCATTCTACACGTTGACCATAATTCTTTCACTTTGGTGCATTTTTACATGATTTTAATGCGACTTTGTCACCAGTACCCAAATTCCTTGTTTCCACGTGCTCTGTTTTCTTTTTCTTATCGTACTAGGTTATGAAGATGAAGACTAAAAAATGCAAGGGCAAGGCCATTACCTCATAAGATTCTGATAGCCTCCGATTTGTGAGTTTGGAGGCGCAAATGCTCTTATACGAGAAACTAAGTACACATAGTATCACCACCGCCACCACCAGGACCTATTCCCTTCCTTCCACCACACGATTCAGATGAGGAGCACTAGCTCTCAGCTATCAGGAAAGTTCGTTTTCTCACCTCTCCATTAGGAACAATGTTCATAATAAGTTTGGGGGATGTAATCATTGTTATTTCATTAGTTTAGTCATGTATTGTTAAAAAACATTCGAGTCTTGAGTCGTGTCATTCGTATAATTGTAAAACTGCATGTCTAAGTGAATTTGTTGAATATAAGTTGAATAGTCAAAAGAGCATGTGTTTGAGTTGTGATTCGTTTTACTTCACTTTTGCGCCATCCGTTTGATCGACTCTGTTAATTTATTTGGAGATGGTTCATGTGATTAATTGTTGACTGAATGATCCCACCGGATTCTAGAACTTGTCTAAACACTAGTCGCGGTGAAATCCTAGGTGCAGTAACATTACGGAAGTGATTTAGGCCATCTTTGAATAGCTAGAGCCTATAAAAGCCTACCTTTATGTTTATGTATTGCCCCTAGTGTCCCGTTTTGAACTTGGTCAAACCCGTTTCTTTGGCAACCAATCTAATACCCGAAGCCTACATGAGAAAGATCCATAACTCCCCTCACTCATACACATAATTTCTAGAAAGATGTTTTGAAGGTTGAGAATGGGTATGATAATAAAGGTGAATAAATTTCATGAAGTAGCCCAAGAGTTGAAAATATTAAAACCCCATATATAAAGTATGCAAAAGATTAAGTTTGAGTTTCAAAAAAAAAATGTGAATAAGAAAGCTCATAAAGCGTGAACAAAGGGGAATATTAGAAAGTGATGGTTGGGTATCGACATGTGATTTACAAGTATCTATAATTATGTGTTAAGGTGATTTGAGCCACATAATCCCATCTTATCCTACCTTACCCTAAGCCCACATTACAAGCGTTGAAAGTCCTATTGATCCTTGTGTTACATTCGCCTATATTAGTGGAGATTAGTGTGTAAAAAAGCCTATGGAGTCCAGGAAATATTTCACTTCTATACTCAAAACTGGATCATTTTGAAAATATTTGATTGCGTGAATTTATCCGGATAATAAAAATGGAGTTAACAAGAACATTACGCACTTGAGAGATCACATTGTTGAATTAGAAATATACATGCTTGATTGACAGTGAAACAAATTATGAGGCAAATTAGCTTGGATGTGAATTTTTGCAGTGGTCGGTTGATATTAGTAGTGTTTTTGTTCAATATGTGTCTTTTGTTTTTGAGGACAAGCAATAGCCTAAGTTTAGGGGTATTTATTAAGTTGGTTTTATACCAACGAATCGGGCATTCTAGATTAGAATTTTACGTTGTTTTTTGGGTGTTTTTTAGAGTAGTTTGAGTCTATTTTGTTTCATTAGGTGTCGTTAGGAAGTCAGTACATGTAATATAGCCGAGGAGATGCAAAAAGATGAAAACGTGTTCGGGAGGAAGAAATTGCATTTGAAGAGGAGAAAAACGTAAGAATAGCTGAAGCAGCAGGAGCGCTGCAGCGCTCCAAGTCCAGACCTCACGCTGCAGCATGGGGGTTAAAATGCGACAGGGACCACATCATGTGCGCGCTGCGGCGGGCGATCTTAGGCACTGCAGCACACGACATTCGGCTAAATTTGGAAACTTATTTTTAACAGGGTTTTGATGGATTTTTGGGTATAAATACAACAAGGATCGTACGAATTAATGGTTGGGCGTTCTATCAAGCAGAAGAGACGGCTAGGAACACGGAGAAAGAGTCCGGGATGTGAATCGAATGCATCTATCTTCTGAAACAAAGAGGATTCTTTCCTTGATTTTCTGAATTTATTTTTCCGTTATCTTTGTTAAACCATTGTGTTAGGAATTTTATTGTTTAGATTTTGATGAATGCCATGTAAAACTTAGAATAGAAAGTTGGCACCCCAATTCTTCTTTGTAAAATGCATTGTAACAATTAGAGTGGCCAAGCCGAGTTAAGTCGGCCTACGCCCTAACATGCAAGAAGACAACGAAGATTGGAAGGAAGACTCTGTTGTGAGACAAATGAGTATGGCAAAGAAGAGTAGACGGAACTCTCAAGAAGCGATTGAAATGCGGCTAAGTGGAGTATCGATCAAGTCAACTCGAGAAAAGCCAAGTCTCAAGTTGAAGTGACAAGAGTTATCCAATGATTGAAAGTCGACTCTAAGTCACCTGGGAAAGCAAAGAAATGCGATCAAGTCGAGATAATCAGAAAAGATCATTTGCCGAGAAATCAAATCAAGATTTACTTAAACAAGTAATATCTCCATACCACCTTTCTCGGAGTGCTCGGTCCCGAAGTGTGCAAAAGGAATGAACAAATGGGAAGCACTACACCGTGTCGAACTCGAAAAGGTGAAAGAACAATTCATACGAGGAAATGGCAATTCCAAGGATCGCAACAAGACAAGCCAACGATCGCAAGTGATTTTCAAAAATAAGCATATCTCTTCAACGGGCAAATTTTTGAAAGATCACTACAAAAGGCGAGGAATGACTACGAGAGAGGTTACACAACCACGAACATTCAAGAAATCAATTAAAATTATAACCGAAAATACTCTCAAATCATTCAAGATTAATCCTCAAGCCTACATTACGAAGTACATCAATCCAACACTAACCTGTGAAGGAAAGAGAACTTCAATCGGTTGAAGAGGAAACTTTTGAAGAAAAGGGGTCTACATTCCACGAAGGTTTGTAGGAAGGTTCAAGGTCGAACCAAGTCTTAAGCTTTTGGAGGGCTTCGTGATCAAATCCAAAGAGCTTGAGCAAGTGAGTCAGTAGTAGCAAGGCAAAACCCTGTGAAGAAGGCCGAGTCGTCACGAGAAGCCACCGTGAGTGATCAAGGCGTCTCCGATCGAGTCCCAAAGGATCAAGTTAGGCGTGTGATCAAGACTTGTATCCTGGACTGTTACCACTTTGTAAACGATCATTACCTAGTGGATTCCTCCGGGAGTTGGAGAAGAGAGAGGAGTAGAAGAATTACCCCATCTTCGAACCTCTATAAAAATTTCATTTGTGTCATTTACATTTCAAAGATTTTAATTCCTGCATTTTTTAACGCTTATATATCTTTGATAAATTTGCTATCCATTTGATAATACAAGTACTAAACCCAAGACTAAACTCTTACTTAATCAAACTTAAGGGTGTTAAGTCTTCCGCTGAAAAACAAAACCACATTGAGTTAATTTAGAGTCAACAAACTGAGTTATTCCATCAACAACTCAATTGAGTCTGTTGAGAGACTAACTCTCTTGATTGACTAAATCGATCGTCCATCAAGGACACAAATGTGAAGAATCAACTCTGTATATTTAAAAGGACTAAATCGAAAATTTGGTAAGGTTTATTCAACCTCCCCCCTTTCTAAACCTTACACTTACACCCCTTGGGACCTACAAGTGGTATCAGAGCGGTTGGTTCATTGAACCCTCCGCACTTTGCATTCTTGAACTAGATCTCCAAACTTTTCAAAGTCCGCTTTAGTACTTAAACTCTCGAAACTCTTTTTATCATTAAAAGTTATTATCATGGAAGCAAATTTGACACGCATCCCTATGTTCACTATTGAAGAATTTGATGATTGGAAAATTCGTATGCAGGCTCATCTATCAGCATTACATGATGAGATGTGGATAGTGATAGAAGATGGGCCTCTGCAAATCTTAAAGGTGAACACAAATTGTGCGAAGAGTTGCAGCTGAAGGAGAAGAAGATGTTGCTCCCAGACCTGTCATGGTTGAAAAACCAAGAACTGAGTGGACAAATGATGACAGAAAAAGATACAACCTGGACAATGTAGCCAAGGACATCCTTTACAAAACCTTGGACAAAGCCATGTTCAATAAAGTCAAATCATGCAAAACGGCTAAAGAAATGCAGGGACAAGTGACATTGATTTGTGAAGGCTCGGAGCAAATCAAAGAAAACAAATTATCGGTGGTCATGAGAAATTTGAGAACTTCAAAATGATCTCGGGAGAAAACCTGGATCAACTAGATGTTCGGTTCACGAAATCACAAATGAGTCATGCGCACTTGGAAAGGAATATACACAGAAGAAATGTGTATGAAGATCCTAAAAGTCTTCCACCGAATGGGAAATGAAGGTCATGGCACCGAGACATTCCATGGACCTATCAAAGACATCCAACCATGAGTTATTCTCGGACCTCAAAGCCTACGAGTTTGAGTGAGAAGAAAAGACCAGGAAGAGAGCTGTACCCAAAACAACTGCTCTAATTGTTAAAGATGTGAAGAGAGTCGAGGTCAAAGAAGTCATTGATCCGGAAGAAATAGCCCGATGGTCAAGAGGTTCAACAAGTTCTTCAATAAGAACTACAAGAGAGGAAAGGGTGAATCTTCCGAGAAGACACTCGGCTCCCTCCAAATCAAGGGAAGATAGGCCAACCAAGAGAACAAATCATCAAAAAGTTGAGTATCAAAGGGTGACAATCCAAGAATGGAAAGAGAGCCGATCAAAAGGTCAATATCTATGTTGGAACCGTAGACAACCAGGTCACTATGCCATTGATCGCTCATATCCTGTAGTCAACAAATACGAGGAATGAAGAAGAAAGAAAGGTCTTGAGAGAAAGAAGACAAGAAAAGAAAAAGGCAATGATGGTCTGCAGAGATCTGCTGAGACAGCTAAGTCAAGAGAGACAAACTGACTCGAGCAAGCGGTGAAGCGACTACTCAAGTGACTCTGAAGAAGAAGCCCGATCGCTTGATGGCCAAGGAACAAGATCAATCGACCAAGAAGATGAGGTACAATCTAACTCATCAAACTCGGACTCGATGATAGTGATCGTAACACACACACTTCATCACCCACTCGATCTTTATGATTCATTAGGCAAAATGATGAAAGATTTTGAACACATTAAATCCTCACACACACAACTTAAATGAGGAAAACAAACTACTCAAGAGTCAAAACTCAAAGTGACTAAGGAGCCGAGTACTCTAAATCAAATAGTCATTGAGAATGAAAGTTTAAAGGTGAAAATGCTAAATTAATAACAGAGATTGCTGCTATAGAAAAGAGGAGAATGACCTCAAGAATGTCATTGCCTCATTCACTAAGGCATCTAAATCATTGGATGATCTTATTATGAGTCAAAGAGAATGTGGAGACAAAACAGGGCTTAGGATTTAATTCCTCTATGCTATGTCAAACCTCAAAAGTAATTTTGGAAAAAGGATCTTCAAGCCATGAAGAATCAAAAAATCCAAAACTCTAAATGTTGCACACACATTCAATCCAAAGCACCATAACAAGAAAACTGGCCTTGGTTATAAAGGAAAAGGAAAACGACCCGATTGAGTGCGGCTGAAAGGGCAGTGAGAAGAGATTCACCAGAGTTCCTCGGCAAACTCCAAACAAAAATTACTCTGTAAAGAAGAAGCGAGCTACCAAAAATCCCGGAAAATCTATAAGAGAAATACATATGATGGGAATGGTAGAAAATATCCAAGCCAAGTCGATCGGAATAATGTGAACTATCGGCATAGACTTATGGAATATAAGCCCAAATGGCAAAGGCCTAGAACTCAAAGAAAGGCCATTCCAAAAGTACAAGAGCTTTCATCAAAGACACATATGCACCTAGGCACTACACTCAAAGACACCACAATTACCCAAGAAAGGCAATTTCTAAAACACATATGCGGCATACAGACAAAAGAGACAATTTGTATGAACCTAAAATCCCCAAGCAATTTGCCAGGATTAATTATGATTATGGCACGATAGATGGCAACCCCTTAGAGTCAAATCATTTGGCTATAGGTTGGTTGGATCATCTTACAATTCTAACCCCTCGGGACCCGGACAAGTATGGGTACCTAAAACTTAATCTCCTTGATTGCGGGTTCAAGGAAACAGTGAGTGCCAAGGAACCTGGTACATGGATAGTGGTCGTTTCCGGACACATGACGACAGAAACAAGAGAAATCTGTCAAAATTCAAGGAAGTAAAAGGAGCAAAAGTGATATTTGGAGGAAATGAAGCTCCTGGTGAAATAAGAGGCATTGTAACCATCAAGATGAATGGATTAGAAATCACAGATGTTGCATATGTTGAAGGACTCAACTTCAACTTACTAAGCATCAGTCAACTCTGTGACAAGGGTTACAATGTTGGATTCAACATGGGTATATGCCAAATCAAGGATATTGAATCAAATGAAGTTGTGATGCGAGGATGTAGACAGAAGAATATGTATGTCATGGATTGGTCAATTGCAACACCCAACACCGTCTACTAGCAAAAAGCACAAATTGAATCAAGTTGGTTGTGGCACAAAAAGTCGAGTCACCGAATTTCAAAACAATTAACAAGTCGGCAAGAAGTCATCTTGTGGAAGGACTACCGGACTCGAGATACAAAAATGAGAGTATATGTGACGCATGTCGAAGGAAAAACAAATCAAGTCGTCATTCAAAGAAAAGACATGCCCATCTTCAACAAGAATATTGCATCCGCTTCATATGGATCTATTTGGCCCAATGGAACCAAAAAGATAAGTGGAAAGAAATACACCTTGGTGGTAGTAGATGACTACTCAAGATATACATGGACAATATTCATGTGTAAGAAGAAAGAAACTCTACAAAAACTACCACAAAATGATGAAGAGGATTCAAAACAAGAAGAGTCAAACCATTATCAAAATAAGATCGGACGGAGAACCGAGTTTGTCAATGGAATAATAACTCGATTGTATTGAGAATGGTATTGGTCATGAACTATCGCAGCAAAGGACTCCACGAGAATGGAGTTGCGAAAGAAGGAACAGAACCCTCAAAGAAGCGGCAAGGACCACGTTAGGTGAAGCGAGTTACCAAAAAGATTTTGGGGCTGAAGCAATCAACACAACTTGCTACACCCCAAAACAGATGTATGATAAAAATAGACGGTGACAAAGACTCCTATGAGATTTGGACTGGAAGAAAACCAAATGTTGCATATTTGAGAATATTTGGATGTAAATGCTTCATCCACAACAATGGCAAAGACAATCTAAAGGCTTTTGATGCTAAAGTGATGAAGGTATCTTCTTAGGATACTCACCGTGAAAGCAAAGCCTACCGAGTACTCAACAAAAGAACTATGGTTGCGAAGAATCCATTCATGTGGTATTCGATGAGCCAAATGTAAATGGAGAAGACATTGAAGAGTCACCGATAAGCTAAATCATCCAACCATACGTAGAGTCCCTATCTTTGAAGTTCAAGCCGGGATTATCAATTGAGAAGAAGATGAGATTGCTTGAATCTCAAAAATTTGGAAAATTTGCGGCTAAGTGATTACGAGAGGGTGACCACGAAAGAACACAAACGCAAGTCGATCAATCCAAATAACTTACTCCAACCTGATGTAAGATGGCTGAGAGATCATCCACGAAACTTGTCATTGGAAATATAAAAGAAGGTGTCAAAACAAGATCCGAACTCAACAAGAAGCCATGTTCACATGCTTCATCTCACAAATAGAGCCCAAAGACGTGTCACAAGCTTTGGACGACACACATTGGATTCAAGCTATGCAAGAAGAGTCAATCGGTTTGAAAGAAATAAAGTATGGGAATTAGTGCAAAGACCCATACATCAAAATGTTATTGGCACCAAATTGGTGTTCAGAAACAAGATGAACGAGGAAGGTTCTGTGGTAAGAAACAAAGCAAGACTAGTAGCCAAAGGATATTGCCAAGAAGAAGGGATAGATTTTGATGAAACATTTGCCCCGTAGCAAGATTGGAAGCTATAAGGATGTTTCTTGCCTATGCAGACTCACAAGGATTTCATTGTATATCGATGGATGTAAAAAGTGCATTCCTAAATGGTTTATTGGAAGAAGAAGTGTATGTTGAACAACCTCCAGGATTTGAGCAGAAGACTCTTGGAGATAAAGTATACAAACTCAAGAAAGCTCTATATGGATTGAAACAGGCACCCGAGCTTGGAATGATACCTTGTCACAATTCCTAATCGAAAATGGATTCACGAAAGGAAAAGTAGATAGAACACTTTTCGAGATTCAAGACAAAAAGAGTATCTTGCTTGTTCAAATATATGTGGATGACATCATTTTTGGATCTACAAACAAAGAGTCATGTGTGAAAAATTTTCAAACCTCATGCAAAGTAAATTTGAAATGAGCATGATGGGAGAGTGACATTCTTCCTTGGACTCCAAGTGAAACAAATTGAAGGAAGGAACCTTCATAAGTCAAACAAAATACACCGAGATTTAATGAAAAAGTTTGGTATGGAGGAGAAGTCTTCAGTAAAAATACCAATGAATACATCGATCAAAATGGACATGGATGCGGATGGCAAGCACAGTAGATCAAACAAGATACTGAGCACTTATTGGATCATTGCTCTATCTCACTGCAGCAGCGGGCCGGACATCACCTTTCTTTGTAGGTGTATGTGCAAGATTTCAATCTGCTCCAAAAGAGAGCCATATGACAAAGACTAAGAGAATTTTGAGATACTTGAAAGGAAGCCAAGAAGTAGGCCTATGGTATCCAAAGGAAGGTGGATTCAAGCTAATTGGCTATTGATTCTATCTTTGGATGCGATGTGGAGCGGAAGAAGAGCACTTCGGGCACATGTCAAATGCTAGGAAACAGTGATTTCTGGTTTAGCAAGAAGCAAAATTCAATAGCCACCTCTACAAATGAGTGCGGAATACATAGTCAAGCAAATTGTGCCCAAGTCCTATGGATGAGACAAAGAAAAAAGACTATGAAGTTGAGGAAAAAGAAATTCCAATCATGTGTGATAACACAAGTGCAATAGCAATCACTCAAAATCTGTGTTGCACTCAAGAACAAAGCATATTGATGTCGAGATATCATTTCATAAGAGATCACGTTGAAAAGAAGGACATCATCCTGGAATATATCTCAACCGATAAACAACTAGTGACATCTTCACAAAACCATTATGTGAGTCAAGATTTGAAGAACTCAAACATGAGTTAGGGTTAATTGAGTGAGTTAACTTTGAAAAGACTCAAAGAAAAGAAATGGAACACAAAAAGTGAAAAAGAGTGAACACACAAATCAGCCAAGAAAATCACCAGACGGAAAAAGACAAATACACCAAGTCACTAATAGCCGAGTCACTAAAGAACTGTGAGAAGTAGAGTTAAATCGGCTAAGGGATAAGTTTCGAGTCACTTATGAGCAAAGTGACAAAAACGCAAATCGTTTTGACTAAGCGGGAATGTTTTAAGGAATACGTCGAAGATAATGATGATGTGTACAGGACATAAAGCGCACACCAAGCTTATGATTGGATATAAATGCTTTGCCGCATTAAATACGAGACATTAAATGCTAAATAGGCGTGCAAAATCTAAGCCGTTGATTTCGATCACATTTCAAAAACCACCCGCACGTCCTTTCATAAACCATATTTAAACCATTTTCGTCCGTTTCTCTCTCACACTTCTAAAACTGTTCATTTCTTTCTCTCAAAAGCAAAGGCAAAATTCTCTCGAAACCCTATCTATCTTCAAATCAATTTCTGAGTTTTTCTTCGATATAATCCTGAAAAATGGCACCAACTTATGACTTTACCAAGTTAGGAAAGCAAATCCACACCGGCTCTACGGTGGATTTACGGAATGGTGAAACAGGGGTCCGACGACACCCTAGTGAAGAAAATCGCTGAAAAGTTGGAAACGTCTGGGCTGAAACCGTTTCTGACGTTAGAATATCCGATGACATATGTGGAGGAGGTCGCACAATTCTACGTGAATGTTGAGATTCACGATGAAGGAATAAAGTCATCTGCTTCACGGAAGCAAATGACTATCTCTCGCCAAGGATTTGGCCAACATTGCTCACTACCGGCAGATGGAGCATCGAAATTATCGAAGGCGATGTAAACTTGGCGATACTTGGAAAGAAATAGCCAAGTCCGACTTTGCTTGATAAAATAGTGTACACAAACAAACAAGAGATGGAAGGAGGATTATCACAAGTCATAGACATAGTTGCCAAATGTATCGACATCAAATTTGGCGGCTTTGACCAACTCAAAAGGCAAAGCTGATTGTAATGGCCGCAATCATCGCAGAAAAGAAGATAAACTGGGCTGAGTTTGTCTACAGCAGACTCTGCCAACGTGGGGAACAAATCCTTCAAGGAAGATGGCTCATTTGGAGGATCCCTGTGATATGGCCTAGTGATTGGCCGGCTAATGGAGGTGAAAGGAGTCCCTCTTAGACATGGGAAAGCATTCCATGTTAACAAGATGATGTTCGAGCAAATCTCTCAGCGCACTGAAGAGAGCTTACGCCAAGAGAGCGACACAAGTGAGGGGGAATCACCACCCCAAGATATAGTTGTTTCCTCTCCAACCAAGAAGAAAAGCGCCCTGCAGTGCTAAGAAGACTCAAGTTGCCCCTGCAAAAAAGAAAACCAAACATGCTCCCGCCCGCAGCAGCAGTCACCGCCCCGGCAGCTCGTGTCTCCCCCCTGCGCAAAGAATCGGTCCGAGAAGGACTCCCAAATACCTTCTCCGATCGTCAAAAGAGAGAACGAGAAGCCAAGACGGCCACTCCTCGAGAAAAGACACCAAAGACGGTCCCCGCCGCCCAAGACTCGGAGAAACCGTCTCTCGAACCAAAATCCCTCTCGTACAAACTAGGAGACGAAGAAGAATTTTCAAACACTCCGAGCTTGAGAAACCGGCCGAGTCACCACTCACCGAGCAGATATCGAGACTCGCTGGAGGAAGTAGAATCTCCGGATGTAATTGATAAAACAGCCAAGTCTGTCTGAAGGCGATCAGCAGAGGCAACCGAAGACACAAATCGTAGTCCACACAAATTAAACACAAGAAGAAGGCGATAAAGCGGATAGTGATGTGATGATCATATCCCCACTTTACCCGGACATCCAAAATCGTCATGCGAAAGTGGAGGAAATGGAAATTGAGTCGATCCAGGAACAGTTCCAACGGACTGAGTTTATAGAAGAAGAAGAGGAACTGTGAGCTTCCTTGATCGACCACTATACTCCCAAAGATCGGATGAAGACAATCGCACGTACATCCTGCAGATCTACAAGGACAAGGAGAAAGAAAAGCATGCGAGAGGAAGGCGAGGCACGTGAGAAGGCCAAGATCCATCCTATCTCCCGCACCACGTAACACACACATCCTCTCCTTGATGTCTTCTCCGACACCGATGAGGATCGAAAATGTCACGCTAAAGAAGAGTTGCAAATGCAAAGCAAGCATTGCACGAATCAAGAATCCTTCACGAGCAAAGACTCGATGGAGGGACCAGAAAGTCCTCCGTAAAAACAACTGAAATTGATCCAATGGGAGTGGTTCAAAGAAATCGCCATGTTGTTGCTTTGCTACCACTTCCCCACTCACTCGGAAGAAGGCAATAAGGGACCTGCGATGAAACCGGGATAGTGGGGACCCCGTCGAGCCAACCCCTATTGAAGGTGTTTTACCACCGCCCAACGGTGAACATTCAATCGAAACAATGGGGAGTTTGGAGACGAGTGACCCCATTCCAAGTCACTCACCAAAGGTGCGCCACCGAGGGTAACCCCTCCACCTGCAGCAAGGTTGGAGGATGTTTGCAGATGACTCCACAACGAATCAAGGAGGCGAAGTAGAGAAAATACAAACACAAGAAGAACAACAAGTTGCCATCAACGAAGCTCGATAGCTTGAGACTGTCTCACCGAGGTGCTAATCGCCTCGAAGGCTAATGACGCCGGGCCGAGGCAATGAGGCACAGATGGAACGGCCCCGAGTTAACACTGGGCGATGAAAGTGCAATCCATGGGGTTGAGACTCCAATGGATGCCACCGCAGAAGACCCTAAGACAACCGACACCGTCGAAAGGGAGGACCAAGCCTCGCCCAGAGAGACCTGCCGGAGGTAATGAAGGCCCACGGGAGGTTGAGACTTCCTGGTAAGGTAGTCCGAAGTAGAGAACATCCCTCCCGCTATCATCGACCCATCCGAGAAGGAGATCAAGACACTTCATGATTCCCAGGATAATCCCGATGTAACCTTTCCGGGATCGGAAAGCGAAGAAGAAAGTTTAGTCATCCCCGTGATGCATCCAAAAGACTTAGCATGCGGATGTTCCAAGCACGAGCAAGTCCGATCCCAAGACTACTCGTCAAACCTTTAATTTTGATGATAAGCCACCAATGGAAATCTCATCATCGTCCGATGACGCTCGATAAGGCCGAGGACCGCCTACTCAATTGGAAAAATCACCGAGACCAACGGTTGTTGAGACAAATGAGGCTCAAGAAACCGGGACCACTTCACAACAAAACCCACAACCGAGTCCACCGCGCAAGCTCCTCAAGTCCGCAGCAGATCGATTCCCAAAAGAACTTCACGCGCACCGCTCATCATCGAATGCATCCCGGTTGGCGGTGATGAATCCTTTGTAGAATCTTTTCCTTTTTCCCTGGAGATACCGGAACTCCATGAAGAGTCGAAACGAACAAGCACGCTACCACGCACTCAGCTCCGTTTTTCAATCGTGCACCATTGTTCCAAACGGTGATTATGATTTTGACGTTGCATGGCCATCACCGCAACGAAAGAATCACCAAGTCCGCGAAGTGTTCAAGGCATTATTCGCTAAGATTGAACGGATGGAGAGGCATCGTGGCCTCTATGGATATGCGATCGACAACAGAGATGCCAATCTCACCGCCGATTTAAGAGGCATAACAAATCCGGATCGGGAATGGTGGCAACAAAGAAGAAACAATGCGTGTGGAACAAGTGAGATACTTCTCGACATTGTTCAACAAGTCACTTGGTATGGAGAGTCGAAAATGCCGATGCAAAAACGGTTTGAGAGAACATATTGAGCACATGCATGAAGCTCACATTGCCGAGGTTAAGTGCTGCGTGAGCAAAACAAGAGTGATCTACAAAGCGTTTGGAAGAGACCATGAATACAAATTCAGCCTTCTCATGGCCGAGATGAAGCTTATTTCAAGAGAGTCCAACGCTACTCGATCCGACTTCGTCTTTGCATACTCTGCAGCCAGACTCGAGATAAAACTCAACTATCGCCAGCTCGACTTCCCGCTTGCAAGTCTATTTCCGTGTTCCTCTCTCATTTGATGATGCCAAAAAGGGGAAGAGGAATACCTAAAGGCGCAAGGGGATCCGGAAGTTGAGAAGGAAGGAGCAAGCATGCGAAGGGAAAATCACCGGTGAGGAAGTGTTAAAACGGAAGAAAGGAAAATCGATGAGGGGAAGGATCAAAAGATATGACCTTGATGATTGCACAAACCCCTCAACAGGTCCATCACGGTGACATTATCGGCAAGAAACTCCTCAGAACTCGCGCACTCCAACACTCTGCTTTGTATCTATGGTGAAAAGAGAAAAACAATTGAAGCGAGGGATGAAGGAAGTGGAAGGAAGAATGGATGCCCGAGTTATGAACATCTTGAAAGAACATGGAGGCATTCCAAGAGACGAGACACTTATGCCATTTCGGATGTCGGACAGAGCCACGATCAGTTGATGAATTTAAAACGCTCGAATCAAGGATACTTTGCAAAAATGTCTATGGCTCAAGCTTGGGACTTGTATCTTGGGAAAAGGGCCTCACGTTATGTGAAGAAGGCGACAGCAAAAGACAGACTACTGATCCTCTCTCACTGGTCACTCCGCCGTCACTCACCGGAAAGAAGAAGACCCCAAGACAAAGATACGCCCGGAGGTAGAGGAAGAAGCAATGGTGGAGGAAGAAGCTTGGACTCCAGGCCTCTACCCAAGAATATTGAATACGTAGATCCGGAAAGAAAGGAGGGATCTCTTTGGTCAAGGGCTTGACCAAGTGGCAAATTTGCAAGTGGCTAAAAGTAACGCCGAGTATGCAAAAAGATTAGAAGAAGAAAACAAGAGACAAACTCGGCTATGGGAGGAAAGACAGAAAGAATAAGAAGAGATGAAAGCGCCAGGAAGGCATATGAAAAGAAAAAGAAGGCGGTGACGATGAGAAAAAGAGAAGAAGAGAAGAAGATCTTGAACAAGATGAAAGAAGGAGACAACGAATGAGATGAAGTGTTGATGTCCACCCCTTCGTGTATTTTATAATGTAAATACATACCATGTAAGTCTTCAAATAAAGTCAGAAATTCTTTATTTTTTTGTAGACAAATACGTGCTCGATACACCTTGTAAATTGTGTAAAAGAATAAGAATGTTATGATCAATAAAAAGATTGATTCTCACGCATACATTCTATGTCAATACACTATCTCAGTATGTATCTTTGCTATTTGCATTTTTGAATGGTTTAAGTTTTGGCATCATCAAAAAGGGGGAAATTGTTAGGAATTTTATTGTTTAGATTTTGATGAATGCCATGTAAAACTTAGAATAGAAAGTTGGCACCCCAATTCTTCTTGTCAAAATGCATTGTAACAATTAGAGTCGGCCAAGCCGAGTTAAGTCGCCACGCCCTAACATGCAAGAAGACCACTCAAGACGGAAGGAAGACTCTGTTTGAGACAATGAGTATGGCAAAGAAGAGTAGACGAGAACTCTATCAAGAAGAAGCAAATGCGGCTAAGTGGAGTATCGATCAAGTCAACTCGAGAAAAGCCAAGTCTCAAGTTGAAGTGACAAGAGTTATCCATGATTGAAAGTGACTCTAAGTCACCTGGGAAAGCAAAGAAATGCGGTCAAGTCGAGATAATCGAAAAAGATCCGTTGCCGCCCGAAATCAAGAGATTTACTTAAACAAGTAATATCTCCATACCACCTTTCTCGAGTGCTCGAGTCCCGAAGCGTGCAAAAGGAATGAACAAATGGGAAGCACTACACCGTGTCGAACTCAAAAGGTGAAAGAACAATTCATACGAGGAAATGGCAATTCCAAGGATCGCAACAAGACAAGCCAACGATCGCAAGTGATTTTCAAAAATAAGCCTATCTCTTCAACGGGCAAATTTTTGTAAGATCACTATAAAAGGCCGAGGAATGACTCGAGAGAGGGTTACCCGAACCACGAACATTCAAGAAATCAATTAAAATTATAACCGAAATACTCTCAAATCATTCAAGATTAATCCTCAAGCCTACATTACGAAGTACATCAATCCAACACTAACCCGTGAAGGAAAGAGAACTTCAATCGCTTGAAGAGGAAACTTTTGAAGAAAAGGGGTCTACATTCCACGAAGGTTTGTAGGAAGGTTCAAGGTCGAACCAAGTCTTAAACTTTTGGAGGGCTTCGTGATCAAATCCAAAGAGCTTGAGCAAGTGAGTCAGTAGTAGCAAAGGCAATGCCCTGTGAAGAAGCTCGAGTCGTCACGAGAGAAGCCACCGAGTGATCAAGCGTCTCTCCATCGAGTCCCAAAGGATCAAGTTAGTCGTGTGTGATCAAGACTTGTATCCGGACTGTTACCACTTTGTAAACCGATCATTACCTAGTGGATTCCTCCAGAGTTGGAGAAGAGAGGAGTAGAAGAATTACCCCATCTTCGAACCTCTATAAAAATTTCACTCATCATTTACATTTCAAAGATTTTAATTCCTGCATTTTTTAACCGCTTATATATGCCGATAAATTTGCTATCCATTTGATAATACAAGTACTAAACCCAAGACTAAACTCTTACTTAATCAAACTTAAGGGTGTTAAGTCTTCCGCAATAAAACAAAACCACAATTGAGTTAATTTAGAGTCAACAGTGAGTTATTCCATCAATGCAGCTCATGAGTCTGTTGAGAGACTAACTCTCTTGATTGACTAAATCGATCATTCCATCAAGGACACAAATTTGTGAAGAATCAACTCTGTATATTTAAAAGGACTAAATCGAAAATTTGGTAAGGTTTATTCAACCCCCCCTTCTAAACCTTACACTTACACCCCTTGGAACCTACACATTGACATTTATAACTACTTTTTCATTAGTTTTTGTACATCCATCATGAGATAAACTTTAGTTTCTAGGGGATTGATGTAACCAACATTTGAGCCTATGTTTTGATATTTCAGTTTATCGATTCGCATGTTATTAAATCTATTTATGCTATTTGGATTGAGTGCATCTGAATTATCTAATCAATAATATAGATTGTTTGAGATGTTTGATTTCATACTCGAGAGAGGTAATTGAATGGTTGGCCATAGAACTTGGAGTTTCATAGAACTGAGAAGTTTATGAATCTTTCGAAGTCCGTGAAACAATATTCATTGAGCATATTAATGTTTAATTTGTAATTTTAATAGAGATATTAAAATCAGGACTGAAACTTAGAATCACTTGGCATTCGAGAGAGGAAGTGATAAACGATAGGAAGATTGGACTTATAGATTAATAACGTGTGATTAATAAATTAGATTGATAACATAGGGGAAACCTAGGTGAATCAACACTCTAGAATTCAAATCCACCAAGTGTTTGATAATTTGTTTATACGAATTTTTTAGGTTTATTTTAGATGAATTTTCAGTCTAATCAAAAATCATCTTTCTTAGTCTAAAATTTGATATCAATCTCTGTGGAGATGATAACCCTACTTTTCAGTCTATACTAAAACTTGACACCGTACGCTTGCGGTAAGAAATTCACGAACATGCATTCACAATACACTGCCTTAATCCACTTGGCTACATTCGCCCTTCTACTAATATAGCTTTTTGCATGTTCTAGTATTTAATTTACTTTTAAATTACTTTTAGATTTTTTATATTACTCGATTTTTTATTTTTTATAAATTGAAAGACAAAAAATTAAATTCCAATCATTTCATTTGCCTTCTTTCTTTTTTCTGAGATATTCTTATTTTTAAAATAAAATAAAAAGATTCAACAAAAAATAAAATTTGAAAAACTTCCCAACCTTTTGACAAGAGGTTAGATAACTGAAAAAAAAAAAGTCTAGGAAAGTGCAATAGTACTAGCATCTGACCTTTCTCTTTGTCCCCATTTAGAATTATAGGGAAATAAGCAACTAAGTCAGGTAGGGCTAGGCCATGTTAGTAGCTCAGATGACTAACTCATACCCCTCCCCGCGTTACCTAAACGTTATTAGCATGTTGGCGTCACTACAACATAAATGACATTAGGTAACACTCAAAAAATGTTACCTAATGACCATAAAATGTTACTATAGACAATAGGTAACACTTTTATGGCGCTGCACTTGCCCGTGCTACCTATAGTCTAAGATATCACTTTTATTAGCTTTTAGTAACACCTTTTCTAAGTGTTACATTAAGTTTTCTATTGGTAACACTTTGAAGCAATATTTCTAAAGTGTTACATATGAATCTTATGTAACACTTTTCTGTAACACTTTAAAAAAAAAATACTTCTAAATGTTAGATATGAATCTTATGTAACACTTTTTTTTTGTAGCACTTCGTAGAAATACTATTTTTTGTCACCAAGTAGATTCAAACCCACGACCTGTTATGTATGGAAGTGGCAATTTGCAACTAAGCTAAGTTGATTCTTATTACAACTTTTGCTTTGTTTTATATATACACATATACATACACACACACATATATATATATATATTATATATTATAATATATTTTATATAATAAAGATTATATTTTATAATATATGTATTAAATTATATTTTACACTGTATATATCAAATTTTATATTGTATAGTATATAGTTTGAAAATTATATAATATTATATATTAAAGGACACAATAAATTAAAAATATCAAACATATATAAAATAAATTTATCGACTGATAAATATTCAATCGGTAAATATAAAAAATATATAAAAACATAAAATTAATTTACCGACAGATAAAAAAGTTCTAACAGTAAAAAAATAAATAATAAAGAAAATAACGAAAAAATAATTTACCGACGGAAAAAATTCCTAAGTAATTACCGACAACATCAATTTTCATTGGTAATTTTTTTTAAAAAAGCAAAAAAATATAAAAAAAAAGGTTAGCGATGAAATTGGTCTCCGTTAGTAAAAATTAAAAAATAAATAAATAATAATAATAAAATATATACATGCATATTTTCCCGTCGGTATTAAGATGGAATTAATTGCCTTCGTAAAAAATAAAAAAATAAAAGCAAAACTAAAATACTTTGTAAAAAGAAAACAAAAAAGTGAAAAAAAAACAGAGTACACGATGTCTACAATATTTAATGATAGTTATATAATTTTGTGTTACTAAAATATAGCTTAAAAAGTGTTACAATCAATAAAATTTAGTGTTGACAAGAGTGCTTCTTAAATAAAGTGATACCTATTTGCATTATAAAAGAAATAACAAAAACAAAGTGATACTTAAAAGTGTTACATATAAGCGTTACATATTGATAAAAGTGTTAGCTATTTGCGTTACAAAAGAAATAACAAAAAAAAGTGATACTTAAAAAGTGTTATTTATATAAAAGTGTTACATATTGATAAAGTGCTACAAAAGTGTTACATAAATATTGTAATGTAAAAAGTGTTACAAACATGTGTTACATATGTACCTTATGTAAAAAGTGCTACAAAAATTGTGTTACCTAATGTCATTTATGTTGTAGTGCGTGGAGCTGGCGATCCACGACAAAAACGCTTGACAAAAATTACACATAAATAGTTATGTTGGGTTGGGCGGGGCTACAAGAAATGGCGGCCCGATAAAATTTTAGACAGACCTGATCTTGCCTGATTTTTTGATTTGGACCGATGGGTTCGAGCCCAGCCTGACCTAACCCATTACCAACTCTATCTCTAGCTCGATCATTGCAGATGTAATAATTTGGGAATGTTTCGTCATGCCTTTCGCGCATGCAAAGTTATAATTGTCTTTGTCTCAAGTTATTATGTCCTCGCATCGTGGCACGTGATGGAATACTCCCGAATTGCACATAGGCTGAAAATGGAGAAATCGTATAGTTGAGGAGATAAAGTAGAAAAAAAATAAAAAAAGAATTAGTAGGTCATGAAGTTGAAAAACACACATAATGAGGGGTAAAGTACAATTTCCTCTAAAAAATAAGACTTATATTCAGTTAAGATGACCAGAAGTTAAAAGAAATGAAAATAGTAACTTGTGGTTTAAGATTTTCATTGTAGGTCTGATTTGCATATCAGAAAACACAAAAAGTACGTGTAGCCCAACTGCCCTGTCCCCAAAGTCCACCTTTTTTGCTATCCAATTTTAACCACACTGAAGAATATCACATATGGTTTTATTACCCTTTCTCTAACAGATGAATTCTCCAGACAGGACTTTAATTAAGACTAAAATTAATCTTCTGCCTCAAGATTGTACATTACTTGAAAAATGCATCTTTCTAACTAAAGAAGCATCTACGAATGTTTGTTTTCATTCTGTATCTTGAGAACACATTGTAAATTAAAATCTTTCTTTCGTCCGATTCGTATCTATATAAACTATGCCTATTTCTTTCTCTTTAATCGCAAAAGAAACAGAAAAAAAAAATATCGTTTTCTTACACGTGCAATGGCATTCTCAGCATTAACAAGGCATCGGCTTCTGTTAGTTTCAACTATGATTTACATCTTTGTTTCCACTTGCTACAATTTTGGTATGCAATATTGGAAGTTAAACAATTGAAATATCTATTTCTTTCTTTTTTTTTTTTTAATACCGCGATATTGAAATTTAACAGGCAAAGCATACAATTACCCTGATTTGGGCGCTGCGAGCGTAGTTGCAAACGAATATGTGGCTGAAGCAGAAGGTGAAGGAGAGTCAGATGATCATTACTTTCCTCAAACAGGAGTAGCAGGCACTGATCCAGGCCTTGTTTTCGACAAAGCCCTCGAATGTCTCAATGATAAATATGTAAGTCGTAAGGGCTTACTTGCAAAATTTGTCCTGTAACTTCCGGATGGTGGTATTTTAAGACTTTCAATTTAGGACTTTAAAACCAAAAATTTAGTACATTGAGGGCAATTTTAGCCTGAAAACTGGATTGTTGCCGTGGCTGCCACCTCACTGCCCCTAATTGAGGATTTTTCTTCTATTTTCTGATAAAGTTGTTGATAGGATGCTAACTGGGACACATGACATGTGTTATTCATATGTTTATCACTTAATAATATTATTAAATTCCAAAATAACTTAATTAGTAATTTTGGTGGAAAATTGAAAATCACCAATTTGAGATGGTGAGGTTACAACCACCCGACGAATTTTTGAATTTCCATAACTCCTCATTGTGTAGAGTTTTTTAAATTAAAGTCCTAAAAGATCAAATAAAAAAATAAAAGTGTTAAAATGTCACTAAGACCAATTTTGCAATTAATCTAAGTAATAAGTGGCTCATGGTTCAAGTTTAGTCCCAATAATACTTGACTAGTACTTAGATTTCAGTATGATGATACAAACTCTATATATGATCAACAGATATATAGCAGTTGTGATGAAGCTTACAGACTGACTCAAAACGGAGAGCTGAATGTTTCGCCTGAATACACGGACCAATATTGCAACGGACCTTGCCTCAAAGAGACTCACCTTGTGCTAGATTGTATAGATGGAATCCTAAAACATTTCGTGTTTTATAATAAGGCTACGCTTGAAGATGTACGAGAAACAATTGAGGTTGGATGTAGCTATGGTCCTAAAAGAGGTACTGATAATACATAGTAGCCGTTTTCGTCTCCTTCTTTTCGCGACATATGTATAATTCTAAGTATGTATTATTATGTTTTGGACAGGTGACTTCAATGTTGCCGAGCACATAGAAGCTGATAGAGCTATTGCAAAGGGGATGTGTTACAATGTGTATTACGCGCTTGTGCTGATGATCATGGGCTGGCATGTTCTGTTTTAACCTACGTTGTAACAAGTCGTGTGAGGTCGTTTATGTATGGAACTTCCATTGAGATCAAAAATATATAAAGCATTGTTTTTATATAGTGGTCGAGTGCAATGTCGATAATAATAGACGATAACTATGATGCAAATAATAAATATTTCTTCTCTTATGTGTTTCCTCATTTTTCACCTCATTTTATCGGTGTTCAATAATGGCGTAGCCAGGCCAAGATAGTAGGGTGAACTAATAAAAAACTGGAAAAATATCATATAAACTACAACTTAATATTTTTTAAAGTACTTAGTGAAATTAAAGAAAAATAATTGGGGGTGGGGTCCGGTCCCCAATGTGGCTCCCTCCTTCCGTCATTACGTTGAATTCAATCAAACAAGAGATAATTACAAAAAGTTACCATCAATTTAGTCTAATTACAAAAAAGCTCCAATTTATCTTTTAAAAATTACAAATACCTTTTTAAAGTACTACAAAGTACATACACCCCCTCTTGAAGATGCAATATGTATAATTTTAAAAAAAAATTGTCTTTCGCAATTGGATTTTTCTTTAATTAAGCTAACTATGGGGATAGTTTTTGTAATTAATCCAACAAACAATGAAAATAAAGTCACTTTCGGACATTAGTACTTCACCGGGGATTTCCATAGACAATTATAGGAATATTAATCCATATATTATTCAGTAATTGTAAATAGGACAATTACATTGAGACACCATGAAGATAAACTATGTAAAATAAAGACAATCAATCTTAATTTAGACCAAATTAATGAGATCTCAAGCCCTGAATGAACCAACATTCACCTCCACAGGCTCTTCCTTCTTCACAGAAACAGTTGAAATGTTGTCTTCTTTCTTCACCATCGACTCAGCCTTGGCATTATTAACAGCATAATTATTCACTGGAACCACAGTTGATATCCTGACGACAGGGTTTGAACAATAGTACACATTATTCACTCCAGCACAACCACTGCAGCAATCCCTACTATCCATCTCAATATTTCACTTAACAATATGATTAATACAAATTAAACCTTGTTTTATTTTACTTTCTAAGTATGAAAATCAAGCTCTCTGTTATATATGATTATGATTTGTTGAGGCTGAGATATTTATAGAGATGGATATTCAATGCTCATTCATGCATATCATTCTTGAAAACACAAAGGCTCGTTCACTCGTTCATAAATCAGAAATTAGTCTTGGTACAATGTATAAGCCTGTTCAAGATTTCAGAGCATATCAACATTTTATTATTTAATTTTATTTATAAATAATAAAAGAAAAATACACGTTTCTTTCGTTTGTTCTCTTGCTGTAATTTTGGGTGAGAGGTGAAAAATTACAAAATTAAATATAGACAACTTGAGGTATTTCGAAAATTCTTATCTGAATACTGATATTTTTTTGAGATTGTTGGCTAATTATTAAAAAAACCAAGAGAATTTTGAAATTTAAAAAAAAAAAAAACCTTTGAGGTTTGATTGTGTGTTAAATTTGAGGGACTAACTGTAAGTCCAAGCGGCTACGATAATCTAGAGAGGGGGTGAATAGATTATCTCTATCTTTTCGATTATGCCCTCTTTTTCGAACCGAATGCTCAAAGATAATAACAAAGGTGCGGAATGTAAATATCACACGTCGATTTATAGTAGTTCAACCCACCTAGGGCCTAATCTACTACCACTCCAGTATATCCGGGATGGATTTCAAAAAGAAAAAATATTTTATTAATTACCAAAATTAATACAACACCAACTTACAACAACACCTTGAAGAGCACCACACTCTTCTTCAACACCACTTATGATATTACCACAATCTCTCTTGAAGATTACCACAATCTCCAAACTGCACCTTGTGAAGATTACCACAATCTTCAACCTTGAAGAATACCAAATTCTTCAACACCTCAACAAGAAGATTACCACAATCTTCTTACACCTAACACCTAGATCACCCAAGTGTGTTCTTACCACAAGAACACTCACAAGGATATCTTGTGTTGAATGATGACCCAAAAATCCAAGATTACAACTCGATAATGAATTATACAATTGAGTGCAAGTGTAATCAAGAATAGCCTAGACCTCAAGGATGTGAAAGTGATAAGCTAGGCAAATTACAACAAGAATAATAACAATGAAAGACCAAGTGTTTGCTTGAGTATATCTTGTTGTGTTGTGTTGTTCTCTCTTCTTGTTGTGCTTCAAATCTTCCTCTATTTATAGGAGATGATTGATACTTGATAGGCTCCTCTTGGAATCTGATATCTACAAAAAAATTGCAATTAAAATCAAGATTATAGCTATTAGAAATCAATTCCACAATTTAGGGAAAAATTGTCTGCTGCACAACGGTTAGAATTTTCTTTGTCAAACCATGGGCGACACTCGTCGAAAATGTAGTTTGAAATAATCGTATCAACATTTACACGGGCGACCGGTCGGCCGACGTAGGGTTCGACCGTCGTCCCTTATGTTGGCCGGTCGCACAAACTAAAAAATCGAAGGGTAGGAGTTCTGTTTCAATTTTTGCTCCCAGGTACCGGTCGCCCTATAGGTCGACCGGTCGACCTCACCGGTCGCCCTATAGGGTGACCGGTCACCCTCACCATTTTCTGCAAACATGAAGTTTTCTGTTTTGCACAACTTTCAGGTACGGGTTGCCCTATACGGCGACCGGTTGACCTCAAAACAAAAGTGTTGTCCAATTTTATATCGAAAATAAATTTCAAGAAATACTCCGAAAAATAGTGAAAACATTTTAAACCGATCGGGAGTATTTAGACAACATTTAAGAACATAGTTTGGATGTAAAAACCCATTGATACAAAATCATTAAATGTGTTGTCCAATTTTTGTCGAAAATACAACTTGAAGAAATACTCCGGAAAATATTAAAACCATTTTAAATCATTTAGGAGTATTTGGACAACCTTTAAAACCATTGTTTTGGTATAAAAACAAAATCATCAAAATCATGATAAAACCATTTGTCAAACAATCTCCCCCTTTTTGATGATTACAAACCAAAACAATTTTAACGAGGTCAATTTTGAAAACAAAACAATTTTACCGGTTAAAAGGAACTATCCGTTGTGAGCGACAACATTCCACGCAATATAATCACAAGGATGGGAGTAAAGACATTCGAACACATATAGCAAAAGCTCCCCCTATCAAAATGCACAATAAGAGTAATGTAAAAGCAATCATCCACAAGCTAAAAGCTTAGCTTTTACATATTGGTCTTAAGTACAAGAGCTTATAAGCTCCCCCTGTCAACAAAACATCATTAGACATGAATATGAGTCCATACTACAACAATATGTAAAAGCTTAGCTTTTACATATTGGTCTTAAGTACAAGAGCTTATAAGCTCCCCCTGTCAATAAAACATCATTAGACATGAATATGAGTCCATACTACAACAAATGGACTAAGTATAATCCACAACTTATGGCTTTTAATAGCCACAGCTTATAGCTTCTTTCTCGAGCTTATATTAGCTTATATGAGCTAATAAGCTTATAACCTGTTTCTCCCCCTTTGGAATCATCAAAAAGAATGTTAGCACGATAAAAACATCATATTATCATATCAAAGTGCGCAATTTTACCGATTTATCGAGCTATTTGAACATGAAAGCTTATAGACCAAATATGAGGGAAAAGTCGATCATGCGACTTGTAGAAGCTTATGAAATCTCATTTGATATCTAAAACATGATCTCTATAAATATAAAAGACATTTGGAAACTAGAGAATCATGTAGGTGATGAATTTTTTCATTGAAACGTTTTATCGAACACTTTGTGGGCGTAAAAATTAAAAGAAGTTGTATAGAGCCTTTGTAAATGAATCAAGCCAAAAATTTTCATCACCAATTCATATCAAACATCATACAATACAACATAACAACTAAGCTCATCGTGATCATAAGATAATTTCATCAAGAAATATACAAGAAAGCCACAAGCTCGAGGTTCAACCCATTGAGCAAAAAAGTGAAATTCTTACCATTCGATCGGTAAAGACGAGCAATGATGATGATAGTCGAGCTAGACAATCCCCAAAATATATAATTTATGCAACAAAATACATTTGAAGTGAAATGTGTGTGAAAATGGCAAAGGGGACGAAAAATGGCAAAAATGGGTTAAAATGACTAAGGCATGAGACAGAACGATTTTAATCCAAAATTTTGCTTAGGGCAACCAGTCGTGGTTGAGGGCGACCGGTCGACGTTGAGGGCGACCGGTTGCCCTCAACCTCATCAGCCCCTTGTCTTGCCAGTTTTAACAAAATCCGAATTTTCAACCAAAAATCCGATTTTTCGCCCCTAAGTTTTAGAAACGTGCAAAATGCAAACGTAGACTTTATTCGATATACATTATGTCATAATCACGCTCGAAATGGATTTAACTACTCGGCAGTATACGATTAAAGAGTCCGCGAGTTATCCTTGAGACGGAATTAAACACATCTCAAGTTTTTGTTAAAGCATGCAATCCCAAAAAAAATATCGAATCTCAATATGTTTAGTTCGATTATGACGAACTATATTTTGAATACGGAAAACCGTATAATAAATACCAGACTTGTTATCCCGAAAACTAGAACATTTTAAAGCTATGCATATACAAGTCATAAGAAGAAGTGTCTTTCAAATATTTGAAAATTTCTTTTAACGGCACTTTAATGAGATTTGTTGGGATAGTTTTTGAAGTCGAGCATATAGACATAAGGAATATGGAATGTCGAGTCTATAGAAATAATACAAGAAAATATACCTCGAATTTGTTTGTCGGCCGATATGCCTTTCTCAACCTTTGTCAATCTTTAGCCATAGAGGTTGAGATAGTTCTTCTTTCTTCAATGCTTAACTGCTTCAAGAGTTCTTTTGAAATATAACCATATTCTTGGCATTGAGTAATTTGAATTCCAATGATCAAATTTGAGCTTCCCTCATCATGATCATCTTAGGTTCACCTTGCATTGACTTGGAAAAATATCTTGCACAAATATTTATTAGTAGCACCATAAATATTATCAACATAAATTTGCACAAGTAAACAACCTTGCCCTTTTTCAAAACAAAAAGTGTAGTATCAACTTTACCTTTTGTAAAATTATTTTGCAAAAATAGCTAAGTCTATCAACCGTACAAGGCCTTTTATAAAAATCATTTGGCCTAAAATTTTAAATTCCGATAGACTTATATTTGAATAAAACCATTTAGAAAATTGGATTTAACATCCATTTGGTAAAGCTTGAAATTTTTTTAAAACAAGAATGGACAAGTAAAATGCAAATAGCTACTAAATGTGCTATGTGTGCAAATGTTACATCAAAATTAATTACCTTCTTCTTGAAAATACCTTCAAGCTACTAACCTCGCCTTAGTTCGACCAATGTTGCCTTGGTCATCGTGTTTGTTTCGGAATACCCCTTTTGTCTTCTTCATCACTATCATCATAGGGCATCCAATTGATCTAAGGTGTTCATAATAGAACATTTACATCCAAATATTTTGAGGTAACTAATATTTGGAGTACTTCATTTCTCATCTACACAACTTAACAAACTCATTAATGGCATCGCTTATATAAGCAAGAAAAAATAGCCCAAGTGTAAGAACATGCCTCAATCATCAATCACAAAATATCTTGTATAAGAGCATAGTAGAAAAAGACACTATATAAGTAAGAAACACATACTATGCATTTAGAAGATCATCAAGAATCTAATAAATCATGCAAGTTCAAATAAGCTTAAGAAAGCTACAAAAGGTCTCTTTTGAAATTTGAAAATCCGATAGCATATAGTTGAGACCTCATTTAAAAGAAGTATTTGAACAAGAGTTGACAAAGCAAATATGTTCAATCAAATATCGAATAGTGCCTTTCAAAAAAAATCTAAAAATCCTCTTAATGGCACTTGTATGAAATACTGTCAAAGACAAGCACATAGGCACATGGCAATATATATATCGAGTCTATAAGAGTAAGAATAATACAAGTAAACGTACCTCGATAATTTATGCCTTTCTTGACAAATAATGACGTAAATGGCCATTTGTGAAAATATGTAAATCCTACACAATTCTTAAAACAAATCTAGCATAAATCATAATGATAAAAGTGTAGGCTAAGAGATATCACAAGTAAGCTCATGCCATAAAAATCCATAAGAGATGATAACACACTTTAGTCTACAAAAATGCACAAGAGTTTTAAAAACATCATATAAGGTCTTCTTATTCAAAAATATTTTAAAAGCACAAACATATATTGAAGATCTTAATTAAAAAATAAAATCTTTGAAAACTCATTTTGCAATTAAGACACAAATAAAAGCATGCATAAAATAAAATGCATATTTAAATAGGGAGATACAGGTTACCAATTTCACCATTTCCATGGGTTGTGCCGTTCCCATTGTAGATGATATCTTCCCCTTGAGAAGTCACTTTGTTGATGATGGCTTCTTTGATTGCTCCATTTCCAAGATTTGTTACCTTCCCATTGTTGATAGTCTCTTCTTCTTTGAAAGTCATCTTGATGATGTCTTTGCCATTTCAAGGATTATGTTCTTCCCATTTTTGATTATATCCTCTTCTTGAAATTGGCTTTGAAAATGTTTTCTCCTTTGATCAAATGAAATGGTCATTTGATGTCTTCTTGGCGGTGTAAATTTTCTTTGATCATTATTTCGCCGGGTACCTAATATGACATTGTTTTGTGGTACCCTCATGTGTTTGGGTCCTTTGGGATTAGTCTTGAGACTTTTAGGTCTCCAACAATAATTAGAGCTATTTCTAGCTCGACAAGAATTAGTCGTATGACCCTTTTTACCGCAATAAAAACAAGTAATAATTCTAGGAGCATAATGACCAATATGCATAGTGACTTGATCCTTTTTCATATGATTAACAACATTAGACTTATGATCAAGTCCTTTATCACAATTATGAATATCAACAATATTGGACATTTTATTGGTACTCAAGTTAGATTTTAATAGATCCTTTTTCATGCAATTAATATTCTCAACAAGAGTACTATTTTCTTTCTCAAGGTCTCTAACTTTATCAAGAGTGGTGGTGTGAGCACATGATAGTGATTCATAGGAAGTAAATAAACTATCCTTATCATTCTTCAAAACAATGAATTCATTTTTCAAATTTTTGTATTTAACAAGTAAGCCTTGGAATTCATTTTGTAGTTCATCAAAATCATTTTGCAAATCACAATAATCATTTTGAATGACAATATCATAGGAAGTAGAGGGTTTAAGACATACCTCGTTTTCTTCTTCGATGCCCATAAAACAATATTCAACTTCTTCATAGTTGGAAGTTGTAAGAGGCTTGTTCCTTAGATTTGAACTTGTATCCCTTTGAGAAGTAGATGCTTTTGTTTGACTCCTTTCATTTGCAAATACTCCATAGATGGCTTCTAATTTTTGCCATACTTCATGTGCCGATCGAATTCCTACAATATGTTCATATTCCAAATTAGTAAATGAACAATACAAAATATTGAGAGCTTTACCATTTAAGGAGATGATTTTCTTCTCTTCATCATTGAGCTCTTTGAAGCCTTTGGAGGTGTGTGGTGTATCTTTCATCGGAATGGATTCTCCATTTATGACGGTGTTCCAAATGTCGAACCCGCAACCTTGTAAATAGCATTCCATTCTTTCTTTCCAAAATGTGTAATTTTTGGAATCAAATAGTGGTGGCTTGGTGGTGGAGGTGCTTGGTAAGATGAGCTTCGTTAAGTAGCCGACGATCGTTCCTCTTCACTCGCGATGTGAAACGAGCTTGCCAAAGAGTTTGGCTTTGATACCACTTGTAAGTCCAAGCGGCTACGATAATCTAGAGGGGGTGAATAGATTATCTCCATCTTTTCGCTTATGCCCTCTTTTTCGAACCGAATGCTCAAAGATAATAACAAAGGTGCGGAATGTAAATAGCACACGTCGATTTATAGTAGTTCAACCCACCTAGGGCCTAATCTACTACCACCCAGTATATCCGGGATGGATTTCAAAAAGAAAAAATATTTTATTAATTACCAAAATTAATACAACACCAACTTACAACAACACCTTGAAGAGCACCACACTCTTCTTCAACACCACTTATGAGATTACCACAATCTCTCTTGAAGATTACCACAATCTCCAAACGGCACCTTGTGAAGATTACCACAATCTTCAACTTTGAAGAATGCCAAATTCTTCAACACCTCAACAAGAAGATTACCACAATCTTCTTACACCTAACACCTAGATCACCCAAGTGTGTTCTTACCACAAGAACACTCACAAGGATATCTTGTGTTGAATGATGACCCAAAAATCCAAGATTACAACTCGATAATAAATTATACAATTGAGTGCAAGTGTAATCAAGAATAGCCTAGACCTCAATGATGTGAAAGTGATAAGCTAGGCAAATTACAACAAGAATAATAACAATGAAAGACCAAGTGTTTGCTTGAGTATATCTTGTTGTGTTGTGTTGTTCTCTCTTCTTGTTGTGCTTCAAATCTTCCTCTATTTATAGGAGATGATTGATACTTGATAGGCTCCTCTTGGAATCTGATATCTACAAAAAAATTGCAATTAAAATCAAGATTATAGCTATTAGAAATCAATTCCACAATTTAGGGAAAAGTCATCACGACAACGGTTAAATTTTCTTTGTCAAACCATGGGGCGGCCGGTCGCATCGAAAATATAGTTTGAAATAATCGTATCAACATTTACAGGCGGCCGACGTAGGGTTCGACCGGTCGTCCCCTATGTTGACCGGTCGCACAAACTAAAAAATCGAAGAAGCGGGAGTTACTTTCAATTTTTGCTCCCAGTGCACGGCCGCCTATAGGTCGACGGCCGACGTCACACGGCCGCCCCTATAGGGTGACCGGTCACCCTCACCATTTTCTGCAAACATGAAGTTTTCTGTTTTGCACAACTTTCAGGTACGGGTTGCCCTATACGGCGACCGGTTGACCTCAAAACAAAAGTGTTGTCCAATTTTATATCGAAAATAAATTTCAAGAAATACTCCGAAAAATAGTGAAAACATTTTAAACCGATCGGGAGTATTTAGACAACATTTAAAAACATAGTTTGGATGTAAAAACCCATTGATACAAAATCATTAAATGTGTTGTCCAAATTTTGTCGAAAATACAACTTGAAGAAATACTCCGGAAAATATTAAAACCATTTTAAATCATTTAGGAGTATTTGGACAACCTTTAAAACCATTGTTTTGGTATAAAAACAAAATCATCAAAATCATGATAAAACCATTTATCAAACACTAACTGTAATATTTTGATAAATGTAAGCGGAGCTTTTGAAATTCATTTTGCATATGAAGGGAGAAAATGTAAGATGGATCAAACCTAAAAGTTTTTTTTGTAAATTTCAAAAATCCTTGGATTTTTTTGTAATTAGCCCGAACCTTAGACGGGATTTTGTAGTTATCCCTAAAAATCATAACACACCAATATATATATATATATGAATAGGATCAAATGAGACCAGATAATTAGAATGAGACAGTGTTGACTAATCCTGGCCACAAATCTCAAATTTTAGATGGTTGGGATTTATCCAATTTAATAATTATTTTCAATTTATTTTAAACCTAAAAAGGGCAACATTGTAATTGTGTACATATAAATACACGCACAATCTCCAAGCTGGAGCAAAAATGGCTGCACCACTGTGAAGGCAAAAAAACTCGTGTTCTGAGTATTGACGGAGGAGGAACCACCGACATTGTTGCTTGCGCTGCCTTGGTTCATCTGGAGGACCAGATCCAACAAAAAATCGGCGATTCAAACGCGTGGATAGCTGATTTCTTCGATATTGTTATGCCTGATGATTGGAATTGGTGTTCTCCTCGCCGCAATGCTCGTCGCCGATGACGACTCTGGCAGTGGAGTGGAAATGGTTCCACCGAGTGGGTTTATCAAATTAGCCCAACTGTGTCTTATTTTTAGAAAAGAAAAATGCCCGAAGTTTTGGTAAAACATAGTATAAGGAATTTTAACGAAAAATAAATATTTATTTAAATAAAGAGAAAAGATGAGGTGAAACCTTAAAGATCAAGGGAACCATGGGAGACAAGAGCAGGAGGTTCACGTGTGTTTTTGTAATTATCCCTAAATTGATTTATCAAATTATTTTAAAAAGTAAGGTGTAATTTAGACAGAGTTCGAGAGATATTTTTGGGGTTTCAGAATAAAGGACATGATTGGAGAATTGGTGAAGAAGACGATGCTGACATGGAGAAAACGAGGGCCTACGATGAGGCAGTGAGGATTGATCATTGATGTATATTTATATGTTTTTCGATGTATACTTAGATGTGTTTTGCTATATAAGTAGTTAATTTTTTATGTATTATTTATGTTGTTGTATACTTATATGTGTTTTGATGTATACTTATATGTGTTTTGTTGTATACTTATATTTTTTGTTTGACAATTGTAATATACAGTACAAATATATTAAATATACAGTATAATAGTGTTAAGTATACATCAAATATATGCTAAATATACAACACAATAATGAGCGTGATTTTCTCTCACTCTATAACTGATTTTACTTAATCCACGGTTCCCACATGTTAATGAGCGTGATTCTCTCTCTATATATAATTGATTCCTTGATTCACGGTCCCACATATTTTTGTTTGACCATTTTAATATGAAGTAAAATTATGCTAAACATACAGTAAAATAGTGTTAAGTATACATCAAATATATGATAAGTGTACAACATACTGAATGGCAGAGCACATGCACGATTTTCTCTCTCCAGCGCGATTTTCTCGGGATTTTCTCTCTCCCCGCGTGATTTTCTCTCTCCTAATAACTGATTCCATATTTGGATGGTCCCCCACTTGGTTAATTTGACAATTATACCCTTATTTTCTATTAATTAAATATTTAATGTAATTTTAACCCCTATTTATCTTAGCCATTGATGTAGATAATGGAAGGTTGAGATGAGTCCACACTGTCTCACTATAATATATGGTCTCATTTTAACCTCCCCTATATATATATATATATATATATATATATAGCTATCTCCAAATAACAATGTGTCTTTTCCTTTTCTTAAAATCTTGTGTTCTTCTAATAATAATAACACAAAAACTCCTGTCAGACCGTCTAACGGGTCTGGCCTGTTAGACGGATCTGACCCGCGGATCCGGTGGCATTTTTGTAATATTAGCAGTGGTGTTGTAGTAGTTTTCAGGGAGCACCAGTATTAGCAGTCCTTCTAAAATGTATTAGTCGTCCTTCTAAAAAGTATTAGCAGTTCTTCTGAAATGTATTAGTAATTTCCTGAAGAGTTTTTTAGTATTTCTCCTAAATATACTCCCGAAATATATTAGCAATCTCTCAAAAAAGTATTAGTAGTTCCTCGAAAAAGTATTAGTAGTTCCTTGAAAATAAATTATATTTTTTTCCCAAAATGTATTAGTAGTCCTTCTGAAAAGTATTAGTCGTCCTTCTAAAACGTATTAACAGTTATTCTGAAATGTATTAATAGTTCCCCTGAATATAATTAAATTTTTCTCCCGAAATGTATTAACAATCCTTCTGAAATGTATTAGTCATCCTTCTAAAAAGTATTAGCGATTCTTAAAATGTATTAGTAGTTCCCACGAATATAATTAAATTTTTCTCCCGAAATGTATTAACAATCCTTCTAAAAAGTATTAGTCGTCCTTCTAAAAAGTATTAGCGGTTAACAAATGTATTAGTAGTTCCCCAAGAGTTTTAGTATTTCTCACGAATATACTCATGAAATGTATTAGTTGTCCATCGGAAAAGTATTAGTAGTTTCTCGAAAAAGTATTAGTAATTTCTAGAGTATTTTTCGTAGTGCTCCTATAAAGTATTAGTTTTTCTTATAAAGTGTATTAGTATTTCTCCATAAAAGTATTAGGCGATACTAATACTTGTATCATTGGTGTTGGATTGGGACAACACTGTCACCCCCATAGCTGCTTTGAGGAACATTGTAATGTTGGAACTCATGATTACCAATGTATCCCTCATTAAACTGTCATGAATTATAGTCATCAAGGTCCAAATATGGTGGATATCGGCGTCGCAAGTGGAACAGAGGTAGGCCAAATCTGCGCGGTAGTAGATGGTGGACGCGTCGCTCGGCGTGTCGCGAGGGACGGGACCATTCTTTGTTTGTGTGGCGCCCCGCTGCCGTCTCTCGTGATGGTGTTTTCGACCTTCAGAATTTTCGGTTTGATTTTTTACTCTGTTTCTGTCTTCCTCGTACCGTTTTTTTTTTTTCGCGGATCCGGGTTAGGTTTGCGAGATGGGTAGGATATTTAGATCCGTCTAACGGATCTAGATCCGTTAGACGGTCTGACAGGAGACTAGCTCATAAACAGGAGAAGTCAAAATATAATGAAAAAAGAAAGTTATCCTAAAACATAGGATACTTCTTGATTGCATGAAATCTGAATTTGGATATATGGTCTGGATTTATCTCGAAAACTGGAGACACCATATGGCGGCCCAGTGATCTTTTAATAATTTTTCAGTATAGTACTCTAATTTTAAGTACTATTGCATGTACTGTAATGTTAGTTGTTCTGGAATCTGGAACCATCAATATCGGTGAATCTGTAAAAACATTTGCAATATTCCCTTTGGAAGTACACCTGAATGAATTTTCTTTCCCATGTTTAAAAGGTATTTCGATATATTATTGAGTAACCTCAGGAGAGGATTTTGGAGCCGAAGGGATCCTTTATTCCAAAAAAAAGTGTTTCATCTCATATTCCACTGTACAGATAATATAGTGTCATGTAAACTACCATATTAAAAATCCATAATTTATGCTAGCTTGATTTATGTTTCAAAAATAATTAATATGTAGCTTTTATACACATGACAATCATCTGTGTGGTGGAATAGGAGATGAACACCCGTTTGAAATAGAAGATCCATCCAAATAGTTCGATTTCAAATAACTTCATATAAGGTGGATTTAAAATCAAGCACGATCGATAACTCCAAAAATAGATCAAACTAGGAACTTAAAGATGCGAAATCATTTGTATCGAAACAAGTTCAAATGATTTGTTATTGTGGATATGAATTCTTTAACTTCAACGAATCAACTTCATCCATTCCAAATGAAGGTTTAGGTAACGATTAAATACCAAAAAAATCTCATTTAATTTTGGTTTAGCTAGATATTTTTTATTGCAAAATGCGATTGTTTGTGAAAATTTTCAGAAATACTTCTTCTCCTACCAATCACTTCTAATCATTTTCCAAAAAAGTATCAAATCATCAATCATTATTACACATTTTCTACAATTTATACTATTAACTTAGTCACGTATTTCTAACAACCAATTATTATTTTACTATTTTATATCAAATCAGTTTTCATCATTATATTTTCATCTAATATCCAATCAGACTATCAAAATTCATTCATTCGATCTTTTAAAAAAAAATTCATCACAATTTTCTGGCTCTAAAAGGATTTTCAAATTAATAAATGATAGGATATCCCGGTTCAACAATTACAATAACCATTTATAATCCAAAATCAAGAGATTGGGCTTTTACTTTTCTTTTCCTTTTTTTTTTTGAAGCAAAAAAAACAAGATACTGGGCTTTTACTGAATATAGTATTTGGGTAGGTAATTAGCTGGGGATCTAAAAGGGGCCCCTATAACTTGGAGCTCATACCAACAAGTGTCCCTTAGGACCTCAATATTTATAGAGCAATATAAAGTATAAAAACCCACTCCCTTTTCTTTCACATGCATTTGCTTGTTCCTCTAAGGCAAGATATATCTACGCACACCAAACCAAGCATTCAAATATATGTACTCTATTTGATTATGATATGTTCAATTTGATTGCTTTTTGTGGTGTTTTGTTGAAAATGATTGCAATGAAATGAGACAATGATGCGATTCTCCAGTTGGGGGGTTGTACACCCCTTTTGTACATTACTTGTGGTCCAAGTTTATTAAAATATCCAAAACACAAATATTTGTGTGCGAGTTTCAGATCTGATTTATGTTCTGATGATATAAAATTATTGTTTTGAACCAATTCGTTTGTCTTTCAGAGAGAAGTGAATAATGAAAAAGTAATCATAGGCATACCCTTTGGATGCGTTTGGGGGCCTTGATTAGGCATAAACACGCATTTTATCCATTATTTGTTGGGTAAATATATCTGGAAGGTTTCTATTTAATGAATGGCTAGTGTTTGAGTGTTTGGCTTAGTCGAGGCCGGAATTCGATTCAGTCTCGGCAAGACGAAAAACGTCCCGTATACAAAGTGCTTACGGTTCCGGCGTTCGTCTCTAAGATACAACGACTTTTACTGTTCCGGTTTAGCAGCACTTGCAAAAATCGGAACTACAACGAACAACTGATGTTTGAACTTTCAAGCTTTTCGAAGGAGAGAGGGTCAATATGTTGTAATGCAAAATGACTCCATTATTAATCTGATATCTTATGTTTTCGTGTCTCAGTTCATCTGCAGGGGTTCAAATTTTATAGGTATCAGGTGCCCCGTATGGAAAGATCATGTCTTTTGCCTCGAAAAGACATGTTTACACTGAACAGGCGCATCTGTTTAACCTTTCGCATCGACGCACGACCTGGCACACGGCCCGTGCGTGGATGCTAATGGAAATAACAAAGTCTCGACTTGGCCTTACGACCAGCGCATGGGCCGTGTGTCGCCCGTCTTTCGGAGTTGAACGAGTTCGTCTTGACGCGCACCCGACCTTGCGGGCCGTGTCTTGCGGATGCAAACACTTCCCGATTAGAATCCGTTAATTAATTAATTAAAAGTTAATTAATTATTTATTTTAAAGGTTTTGGTCCAAAAAGAATAAGGGCCTTGAATCCCAAGCCCAGGCCCAGGCCCGCGACCCGGGTCGGCCGGCGGCGGCGGCACGCGCGCGTGTGCTTTTGAACCACACCCACAAGCATGGGATATATCAAGTGAGCAAACTTTGCCTCCTTTTCCTACGTGGGATGGAGCATTTCTCCTTCCTCACATTTCCCATTTTTCATACCATTTTCTAGTATTAAGTGGCTAACTTCTAGCAATAATTTCTCATTCACCCGGAATTGGTTTTGAGAAATTCCAAATGCTATTCTCATCTACTCTCTTAGTAGAATTTTTACGAATACTAATGGAAACCACTTAATTATTTGGTCAAAATCAGCTCAACACCCATTTTACCAAACAACAATTCCAACAATCCCCCACATGAATGAAATTAATGCATGTGTATATGCATTTTCGCTTGAAAGTCTCAGGGAACTGATATTGCATCAGGATAGGTAGCTTGTGGCTTTGAACATTTCTTAGTAAAATACTATCGAATTTACTGGCTGCTTAGTGACGCGATGTCTTGAACTACTCAGTCGGTTGTGTAAATCGAGACAACAATACTTACACAATAACCATTCTAACACTTGTTGTTCTCACGTTGTGTCCATTTCGGCCCTGGACCATATCTTAGATTCATAAGCGTTTCTTTGAAGTGGCCATTACTTCTCGCTTATATAGGTGATCTCCTATTGAAGAGTATCCTGCCATACTCACTACAGGAAATCACATATTTTATGACGAATATTTTTATCACGCATAAAAAATTGTCATAATTTGTTCATTAACAACGACGAATTTAACTTTTGTCATTGAAAAATACACTTTTATGACGCTGTTTGATTTTGTCACTTTTAATCTTATATGTCGTCATTAATTTGCCTATTTCATGACGATTAAATTAAATATGTCACATTATATTTTAGACGGTAGAATTTATCACAAAATATTGGAGATACATATTTCAATGACGAATTGTCAATAAATGATGATGACATTTGGTGTCACAAAATATTTTATTTAATGACAACATCTTATTTTGTCATCAATTACTTCAATAAAATAGTGACAATATTATTTCGTAAACAATGTGAATATTTAGTGACGGTAAATGTTTTCAATACTACTCATATTAATTGATGACACTATGTATCGTCACAATTATTAATTTGATATGACGAGATAATAATTCGTCACTAATTAGTTGGATTGACAAGTGACGAAACTACTTCATCGTAACTATTTATATTCGTTGACAATGTAAACAAATTTGTGAATAATTATTTTTTTCGAAGATGTAAATATATAATTAATAACAATTGTATTCTCATGCATGACAGTTTTATATGACGAGATAATAATTCATCATTAATGAAATTATTTGAATATTTACAAAACTATTCGTCTTGAATATATCAACATTGTAAAATGATGTCTCAACTCAAGCAGTATGAGGAGCATATACTTGAATATTTCTTCATTTCCCATTTCTATGTTTTTGTGGGAGTGTTTTAACTCATAGTTAATTTCTGCTGATTAGTTTTCTATAAATTGTGGTATAGCTTGGGAATCTACAGAGATATCATGGACTACAGTTTGTGACTTCGTCTTTGGAGAAGAAAAGAGAACATGCTTTGAAGGCTGAGAAAGAGAAGGTATCGTCCGAAGGACAGAAAGAATCGAGCTCCGAAAATGAAACAGAGCAGATTGGATACTGTTTCAAGAATGAAAAGATACACACTTCCAGCAAATGCTTTAGTAGGAAAACAATGATCTATGTGGAAATAATGTCTTTTTTTCATTATTAATAATATCATTACAGTTCTAATACAAACTTGGCTAAATTTTAGTTACAAATCAACTTGTTCTTTTTGACTATATCACAACAGCCAATCCCCATTTAGGACATAACTTGAGAAGAATGAATTTGAAAAAAAAAATGATCCAAGATTGAAATAATTGTCTTTACATTTTCCAACTTTATTGTATCTGAAATGTATACTAATAAAGATCTATGTTTGTTGACCACTGAGACAAAAGAATTTAAGCAATCATCTCTAAAGCCTTTGTTTTTGCAAAAGACATGTCATCTCTCTCTTGGATTTCAATTTGGTGAAAATAAATGTCCTCTTGATCAATCTGATAATCTATTTTGCAGTTTTTCCAAAACACACAACCAACAATTATATCAATACAACATACAAGTATGCAATAAACTGATTTTCCATGACCATTCAAGGTTCAACTCAAAATCATCACAGCACCATATAAAATGTAACAACCATCAGCTCCAAAGCTTTAGTGAAATGGCTTCTTGAGTACATTCTGTAATTCTCAGGAAACTTTTTATGTCTTACCACAAAACCACGCCCAGTGGCCCTGTATTTAGCTCCGCCGTGTAACACTGTTCGCCCAAAGTAATGGAGCTTTGTCCCAAGAGAGAAAGTAAAGAAGACAGCTGCTAATTGAAGCTGCATGATTATTATGTCACCAGCTGCAGTTCTAAAACCTCTCTCTAGTCCAATTTCCATAACCATGGGCAGTGTCATAAAAATACCTAGCTGAACAATAGATTGAGAGGCCATGACAGCCGCCAGAGCATCGTCTCCCTTAGCTCTTGCGTATCTGACTATGGTCTTCTCAAGCCCACTCAATGAAAGATAGAGCTTACCATACAAGTAAGCATACACTGTAAGGACCACAAGCTGCATAGGATCAAGGAACACTATGTTCAATTAAGAGTTACTGGTGGGAAGACAAGAAAGCAAATTACTTTTCACTTCCCAACTAGGGAATCAAAATTATTCCAAGTAATCTAACCATAAGATCACCTATATGTTTCTGAAGTTACTGAGGAAGTTCCACAAAATCTATAATTCAATATACATGCAACTGAAGATAAGTGCCACGTATGATTGGCATAAACAGTTAGGCATAACATTCCTAGGATATTGTATTAGTGATAATCAAATAATAGTTAAGGTGATTAAATCACTGTTCCAGTCTCGAAAGAATATATGCTGTACACAGTGCCTAGCAAAAAATGTCACACTCATACCAATACACAATCCCAAAAAATGGTCATAGCAAACAGCTGCGACAATTTGCAAAATTCGACGTACAGTATTATAGCATTTAATTCTCTCATAGTTTACACCGACATTGAAGTTAAAACTACTGAATTAATAAGGTGGAACAAGCTCCAATTAAGATGTTTCGGATTTGAAACTACGCAACAGGAAGTTTTTACATTTTCAGCCAGAAAGGAAAAAGCAGCAAAAAAGAAGGTTACATGGAATAAGACTTTCCATAATTAATTGATCTTTATATTGTTTAAAATGGAGCTCTGTTCATACTTTTAGTTTTTGTTTATCTTCACAAAATAGAAATAGGATACAATTACCTCTAAGGCAGATATTGTTATGGTCAAGTTTTATAGTCAAATTTATTTTTCTTAAAAAATTAAAGAAATCTAGTTCAAGGTATCCGTAATCTCACCTCCAGCAATACCAAACCCAAAATTCAGTTTTCAGCATGAAAGACATTTCAGCTCAGAATCGTCTAAGAATTTGACAGAGAAACACTAATCAGACATCAGATTTCAGCATGAAATACAAGCAGAAGAAGATAGGTATTAAAAAAATTATTTTATATTTGTCTATGTATAAACATTCAGGTCCAATATTTTTTCTACGATGAAAGAATAGCAGATAACAATAGCAAGTTAAATAGCAGCCAACATGGAATAGTATCGAGCGCCACAATGCAATTGCAACTTGATTTCACCATAAAGTGCTAAATCCAAACACCAACCATACAAACTATAGCAACTATTGAACAGCGCGAAATAAATATCAATCAACCGTTTTGCTGCTTTAGGTCCAGCTCCTTTGCGACTCAAACGAATTTGGCTCAAAAAGTTCACCTGTACATCACTAGCCATAAAACAGAAAATAAATAAAATAATAACGCTGGAAAAAATCATGATTGAGACATGACCATAACGAACTAGAATTACAAGAATATAGTTCATGAGACAGATCCGATGTGTAAAAAGAATTTCAACCCAAACCCATTAAAAAAGAAAACCATACTTTTTGTGTTTCGTAGGATCCGTCTCATAAACTTAAATCCATGAGACGGACTCATATAAGACCACCTCTAAAACTAAATGACAAGATGATAGTTGTTCATAAGAGGTAGAAGGCAATGGCATGCCTTTATTCTTCAATAAAACAAATAATCACAACTTATATAGAATATTTTAATCTTCTTAAAATTATAGATACATGATATAAAGAGAAATACTAAAAGAGCAGCAGCTAATGTCTTATTCATGAGGCAATATGAGAATACATTGTACTTTAGGGTTCAAATATTTATGGTTCTCCCTGAGAAATATGCAAATCAAGCAAAAACCTTCAAAGGCACATCGCCGTGAGCTAGGTCGCGTCAAGTCGAAACTTTGCACTTCGTTCGCAACCAAGCACAGGCACATGCACGGGTCGTGCGTTGGTCCGTGCGTCAACACGAACATCTGGACAGATGCACCTATTCAAGCAACCAGGTGCATCTTTTGGCTGTAAACATGTCTTTTTGAGCCAAAAGACGTGATCTTTCCATACAGGCACCTTGATGCCTATAAAATCGAACCCCTGCAGATGAAACAAAACAAAAGATAATCAGCTTAAGATCGAGTCATTTGCATTACAACATATTGATTTCACTCCCTTCAAAGCTTGAAAGTTTCAAACACTCCCTGATGTTTGTTGTAGTTTCAATTTTGCAAGTGCTATAAACTCGAACAGAAAAGTCGTTGTATCTTAGGAACGAGCATCGAAACCATAAGCACTTAGTATACGGAGCCTTTTTTGTCTTGCGGAGACTGTATCAAATACAGGTCGGCCTCGACTAAGCCAAAAATATCCAAACACTTAGCCAATTTTCTAAAACAATAAATCTTCCTTACCAACAATCGCAAGACGAAAATTTTACGTTTTCTGTTTCAAGACGATGGTTTTAGTTTCGTTTGCACCGATGGCCGCTGCACATGCCCATGGCAAAAAACTGGCCAAGTTCTCTGGCGTTGACTTCAAACGCTGGCAACAGAAGATGTTGTTCTACCTCACGTTGGGTGCATGTCTTGGTTTTACGAAGGAGGACCCCTACCGTTGGCGATGAAGAATCCGACAACCAACGGAGAATCGTTGTGGATGTTTGGCATAACAACGATTTTATCTATCGAAATTACGTTTTGAAGGGCTAGATGACACACTCTATAACGTCTATAGTTCGTTCAAAACATCCAAAGATTTGTGGGACTCTTTGGAGAAGAAATACAAAACAGAAGAGCACAAAGAAATTTGTTATCGGCAAATTTCTGGATTTCAAGATGGTTGACAGCAAGACGGTGATTAGCCAAGTACAAGAAATTCAGATCATACTTCATGACTTAGTGTGCGAAGGGATGATTCTAAGTGAGTCCTTCCAGTGGGCCGCGATTATTGAAAAATTCTTTGCCATCGTGGAAAGATTTTAAAAACTACCTCAAGCACAAGCGAAAGGAAACAAGGCTTGAGGATTTGATAGTTCGACTTTGGATTGAGGAATACAACCGTGATTCCGATTGGAAATCGAAAATTGTAGGGGTGTGACCACACCTTATGGAACACCAGTGGAGCTTCTGTTGTATTTTTAAATGTAACAGAAGGTGTTGCCAAAAGTGTTGTAACACCAAAACCAAAGTTGCATGAAGTGTTGCCCAAAGTGTTGTAACACTAGAGATAGACACAGTAACAAGTTAAATCCGAACTGTTACTAAAGAAGTGATAACACCGAAGGTTACACACATGTTGGGAATAAAGTCTGAAATCTGTTAGAACGAGATGCTAACTGGATTATTGAGACAATGTTCTAACAAATAAAATAAAGTGGCCGAGAGCCATAAAAGTTCTAGATATCTTGCATTAAAACAAGGATACCAAAAGTTGGAAGGGGAGCTTTACTTTTTAGCAAACCACATAAAGGAGGATAGCTTGAAGTGTGGGGGTGCTTTGGCTAAAGTAGAAGCAACCAATAAAATAAATTCAGCATTAATGATATAAAATGGCGATACAATCATTAAATCAAGAAATATTGTATTTATTAAAAGGCGTCTTTTCTTGCAAAGGAAAGAGGTAAGTTTAGACATTTTTGTCGAAGACATAATACCATTAGACAGTTGATTTTGAATGGGGTTATTTCGGTTGACTACGTGAAGTCAAAGAAAAACCTTGCAGATCCGTTTACAAAAGGCATAAATCGAGATCAATTGTATAATTGTTAAGGGGAATGGGTTTAAAATCCACAAACTAAAGAATGTTCATAGCGGTAACCCAACCTTGTGAATTGAAGATCCCAAGACCTTGGTTCAATGGGACAACTAAGTTATGAATGTTCAGCTGGACACTTGAAAAATGTGTTAGCTCATTCCCAAAACTTCCAAGTGAATGAAAACCTGCTGAATGTGGTGAGGTTAAGTTTAAGACTTTTAATGATTCATATACCGAAAGGTGGAGTATGGCATGATACTCTTCAATAGGAGATCACCTATATAAGTGAGAAGTAATGGCCGCTTCAAAGAAACACTTATGAATCTAAGATATAGTCCAGGGCCAAAATAGACACAATATGATAACAACAAGTGTTAGAATTGTTATTGTGTAAGTATTGTTGTCTCGATTTACACAAACGACTGAGTAGTTCAAGACATCGCGTCACTAAACAGCTAGTAAATCTGATAATATTTTAGTATGGAAGGTTCAAAGCCACAAGCTACCTATCCAGATGCAATAACAGTTCGCCGAGACTTTCAAGTGAATCTGCATACACGCATGCATTAATTTCATTCATGTGGGGGATTGTTGGAATTTATTTTAGTAAAATGGGTGTTGACCTGATTTTGACCAAATATTTAAGTGGTTTCCATTAGTGAAAAATGGAATTATATTATTTGTAAAAATTCTACTAAGAGAGTATATGAGAATAGCATTTGGAATTTCTCAAAACCAACTACGGGTGAATGAGAAATTAATACTAGAAGTTAGCCACTTAAAACTAGAAAATGGTATGGAAAAAGAAAGATGTAGGGAAGGAGAAATGTTTCATCCCACATAGAAGGAGAAGGTAAAGTTTGCTCACTTTATAAATCTCAAGTTGGACTTATGGGTTTGGGCCCTTGGGGGCACCCAAGTTTTTAAAGGGGTGAGGACATACATGTTTGTGGGTCGGCTCGGCTCAGCCCGGCTCGGGTCTGGGTCGCGGGTCGTGGGCTTGGGCTTGGTCTTCAAGGCCCTTATTCTTTTTGGACAAAAAACCTTTAAAATTAGTTAATTAATTTTAATTAATTAGTTAAAGATTTCCAACTGAAGTGTTCGCAATCAAGCACGGGCACACCGCCATGAGCCAGGTCGTGCATCAAGTTGAAACTTTGCACTTCGTGCGCAACCAAACACGGGCACACGCACGGGCCATGCGTTAGTCCGTGCGTCAATGCGAACATCTGGACAGATGCACCTGTTCGAGCAACCAGGTGCATCTTTTGGCTGTAAACATGTCTTTTCGAGCCAAAAGACATCATCTTTCCATCCGGGCACCTTGATGTCTATAAAATCGAATCCCTGCAGATTAAATAAAACACGAAATAATCAGCCTAAAATCGAATCATTTTCATTACAACATATTGATTTCACTCCCCTTTTTTTTTACGACCCAGAGTATCCCCACACCAGCTGGGGGCACAGACCTCACACTTTCTTCGGACTATGGGACATCCGTCCTTCCCAGGGATGGTTCTAATCTATGGGGGAGGAGGGAAAAACTCCAATCCCTCACTCCGCAATAATCAAGATTTGAATCCATGACCTTGAGGTGCAATTGCAACCTCAAGGCCATTGGGCCAAGCCTTGGAAGTTTGATTTCACTCCCTTCAAAGCTTGAAAAATTCAAACACTCCCTGTTGTTTGCTGTAGTTTCGATTTTGCTAGTGTTGTAAACTCGAACAGAAAAGTCGTTGTATCTTGGGGACAAGCGCCGGGACAGTAAGCACTTAGTATACGGGGTGTTTTCGTCTTGCGGAGACTGTATCAAATACAGGCCTCGACTAAGCCAAAAATATCCAAACACTTAGCCATTTTAAAAAACAAGAACCTTCCTTACCAACATATACAACCTTGTTTAACAATATCAATTTTTATTAAGAAAAGTATCACTTTTACTCTAAAAAGTATATGTTTTTAAAAGCAATAAAATTATATTAGTAATTACCTATCATACTATCACTTCAAACTCGAAAAGTATCACTTTTTGTTAAAAAAAATATCACATTTGTTTTGAAGAGTATCGTTTTTAAAGTAATAAATCTGATTATTTATTTGAAAAGTTACATACAGTATTGTTTAAAAGTACCAATTTTTATTAGAAAAGTATCATGTTTTATTAAGAAAAGTATCACATTTACTCTAAAAAGTGTATGTTTCCAAAATAACAAGATTAAATTAATAGTTCCCCTAACTTAGTATCACTTTAGACGTGAAATATATCACTTGTGTTCCCAAAGTATATATTTTCAAAGTAACAAAACTAATTATATTACTTGCAAAATTGCATACAACCTTGTTTAATAATATCACTTTTTATTAGAAAAAGTATCAGTTGTACTCTAAAAAGTATTTGTTTTCAAAGTAACAAAACTAATTAGTAGTTACATGAAAAGTATCGATTTTTTCTCTCAAAAGTATTAGTAGAACCCTGAAAAGTGTGAGTTTTTTCTATGCACAAACTGCATATTTTTTCTTTTGTAATATAATTATCATAACAGCACGAAATGAATGTCCATTTGCAGAGGTTGAAACCATAGGCTTGAAGAATCATGTATAAACTTCATCTTCGCATGAAACAAACTAGAAATACATGGCGGAAGTCGGAGTTCCAAAATCAACCATTTATTATTTATTGGAGAGTGTGATTGTTCATATGAATCGAAAACAACAAAGATATGTGCTACACAACAATCTGAAAGCTGGGGATGGAAGAAAGAGGAGAAGAAGAAGGGAGCTAGATAGAGATGGGTAGAGAAAAGAGAAAAAGAAGGATAGGAGAGAGAAAGCATCAACAACGTACTGTTAGATTTTGTTTCTGGTGTTTTTTCTTCCAGTATGGGCACCAGATCCGGATGGCGGGATCCATCTTATGAACCATTATCCGTAAGATGGTCCTATGAGAGATATATTCTTTCAATAATAATTGATGTTTTGTGGATAATTTAAAATGGACTTTTGGATAAGTCACTCATTCAAAGAGTCTATTCTAGAAAAGTTAGAATTGAAGGCTTTTGAAAACTCACTTATTGAGAAGTCCATTTTCTGAACGGACATTTGCATAAGTGCTTCCAAACATATATACAATCAATAAATAATGTAATCACACTTAATCGTAAAACCTTATTCAATCCCATTAGAAAAGGCAAACACATCCTTTTAGAATAAAGGTAATCCAAGAATTAAAGTCATGCATAGGCGCATAGCTCGCTCGTCTAAAAATGAAGCAAGCTACTCCCACTTGTACATGGATCACAAAATATCACTTTGTTAAGTATTATTGGCCTGGTAAGCAAGTTGCTATGTTTTTATTTTTCAAAAAGATTTGTAGTTGGCTCAAGAATGGAAGAAACAAAATATCAAAGTACCCGTACTTGGTTCAATTATAACTCACGTGATTTAATAGTTCAACACTTGATAAAATATTCAAATCGAATTCTATAATGCTTTATAATTTGGCTCGATTTAATTTGTTTTAACCCTTCTTTCTTTCTAAATTATAATCTTCGATCAGCCTAGATTGCCGTTTTTTTTCTTCTTCTTCTTTCTCGTTTTTTTTCCCCTTGGTTACGAAATAACTGGAGGGTTATTTTTGAGGACAACACATCTTCTATGTGTTTTGCACACAACCATGAAACCTCTATAATTAGGTACATAATGATGGGACCTGTGAATGCCTAGGGACATAAATTCATTTGTCTACCCAAAGGGACAGGAACATCACGCAGTTAATGTAATATAACTCATAAAATGTACTTGCAATACTATCTTGTCACATCTGTGTTATTAAGGTTGTTTAAAATTACTTTGCTTTTTGGAAAAGGCCATATTGTACCATGATTGATTATTGCTCTGAATCTCATTTACTTGAACATGGAAATATTAATAATTTTCTACCGTGATCAAATAATCAAGACTCTTTTTTTTTAGTTAAAAATGAGTAGATTCAGTTAAAGACATGTATGAAATTGTTAGATTATGTTATTTTCAGTTTACAACATTTAACCGTTGAATTTGTCTATAGGCGTTATAATTTAAGTACTATAGTGATATTACAGATAGCATATATATGTGTATCAGTATTATTCTTTATTGGAGGTTGTCATTTTATATATAGTTGATGACTCTTTATTATGCAGCACTAGGACCACTGTTGTATCTCATAAATAAATTCTCTTTATGTATGTATGTTGTTGAGATTTACTAATACTCAATAAGTTCCAAAATTAATGTTTTGAGTATTATTTTCTAATACATTAAATTGCATCAATTATAGTTGAGGTGGAGGGTGATTGTGTCAATTTGGAGATGGTGTAAAAGAATTCTCAACTCCTAAACATTACATGCATGAACCTCTGTTTCTTATATAGAACGAGTTGATAATGTGTATTGGGCTACAATGGATCAAATAAGAATGATTACAATGGATCTGAATAAGAAAGATACGTATTGGGTTGCAACACATTTATTCGTTTAGGAACCCACTTAAGTTTTTCTATGTTTTTAGGATTTTGTTTGCTTTTTAATTTCTGATTTGTTTAGGGTTCCCCGCTTCCTTTAGATACTTTTAGACCATTATTCCGAGTTGTTGAATCATATTAATAATAAAAATATTCTTTAATTCTTCGAAGATTATTTGTCTTCCAATTATCTCATCCCGTGTCAGTTTCAATCATGTTTTATTCTCATATTCAAAATATTACCAGTACACACCAGGTATATTGATGACGTCATAAATATACACTTATTTATATTAGTGATGCTTGAAATAGGAGATGAAACGCAATACAAAATAGAAGATTCGAACTGAAAATATTGTTATCATGTGCTTGTTTAATCAATAACTTATATCACTTAGTTAGAAACCCTTTGATGAAAGGACACCTCACCTTGTATGAAAAGTGATAAAGACAGAGAAATGCCCAATGACATTATAAATTGACACTCACAATTGCAACAGTACTTTACCACTCTATGAGAAAGTATATCTCTCAAATGATATGCTCTATATCCATCCTCATGTAAAGCTTAGACTTATAATTAGGTTGGTGGTGCTGGTGCTGGTGCTGGTGTTGTTGCAGTCGTAGTACGCACGTATCGGATATGGGGAGAACGCCTTGTTGTGAAAAAACAGGACTAAAGAGAGGCAAATGGACTGCAGAAGAAGATGAAAAACTGGTTAACTACATCAAGGCCAATGGAGAGGGCTCATGGAGATCACTACCCAAGAACGCTGGTACTTCTTCGTTTATGTTCATCAAAACTAGCAAACAAACTAATTACATTACAGAATTAGCAAGTGATTCTCAGCTTTTAGATGGAAAATATATATATATATATATATATATATTTTGTTTCTATAGTTTGGAAACACTCCCGTTTGATTTGCTTCACCTATGGGAATGTATAACAATATATATATTTTAAATCGTCAAGGCTCATTTTTTACGAATTAGAATTTGTTGTTATTTATTGAAGGATTTTTTTCAACACTAGATTGTAGCTCAAGTGATATCACTAACCCTTTATAAGGGTGTTAACCAGGGTTCGAACCCTGTATCTTTCAGTTTATTTGAAATTTATCTCCTCCCTCAACCAAGATCTCAAACATTAAAAAAAAATTGAAGGATTTTTTTCAGATTTGGACAAAAAAATTATATTTGTTTTGTTAATTTTCATTTGGTAAGGTTTGTTGAGGTGTGGAAAGAGTTGCAGACTAAGGTGGATTAACTACTTGAGAGAAGATGTGAAGAGAGGGAATTTCACTGCAGATGAAGAGGAGACCATTGTCAAGTTGCACAACAACTTGGGAAATAGGTATTTTATTTTTATGTAAACAAGAGAATATTTTTTATTTTTTTTAAATGCTTTTTCATTGTTCTTGTTTTCATGTTCTTGACTGTTAGTTTATTTTCCAGCAACTTTTTTCGTGTATAACAATTCAAATTGGTGTTTTCTCTTTTATGATACCTGGACCTGGTGGGCTATGCTTCCTAGCAACTTAATTAAGATATTTCAATGAGCTTTCAATAATTCAAATAATTCAAAATTCAATAAAATACACAAATATATTGAAATGGGGAGTTTATGAGAAAGTAATTTTTACCTACTTTAGTAGAAACCTACTAATGATGGGGATGGAGATGGTGATATGAATGAATAGGAACATTTTGATGGGAACTTATTATATCTAATAAAACCTTTCACCCATGAGTTTCTAGTTTAAGTGGTACCGCTCACCATTTGTAAGAGTGTTGTCCAAGGTTCGAAGCATTTATCTTTCGGTTTTTCTGAAATTTATCGCCTCCCCTCTAACCACTACTTCCAACTTATTAAAAAAATCTAATAAAACCAAAAATCTAATAAAACCTTTCGTAATGACATGGAAAAACGTTGGAAAAAAGTTTAGGTAATAGTATGCACGTACGTGTATGCATGTGAGTTTAGCTAGAGGGTCTTTTTCATATTAGTGATGATAATAAATATATATTTGTCGGGATCTCAATAAGTGTACATCTCTATTAACCAACAATTAGGGGTGTCCATTCGATGAAATCATATCGAACCAAACTGAAAAATCGATGTGCCAAAATGACATACCAAATATCAAATCAATTTAATTGATTCGGTTTTTCCCAACTTTTCTTTTGTATTTCAATTTTGTGTCTAAAACAGCATTGTGTTTATGGCACTTTTGTAGGTGGTCCTTGATTGCTAGCCATTTGCCAGGCAGAACAGACAATGAAATAAAAAATTACTGGAACTCTCATTTAAGCAGAAGAATATACAGCTTCAGGTCCATTGCTGCTTCTGAATCCACACTTTCTCAAACAGATATCATCAAAATGGTTAGCAAAATCAAGAAAAAGTCCGGTCGAGTTAGCCGAGCGGTTGCTAAAAAATACAACATTAAAAATCCCGAAAATAGCCCCACAAGTCTTGCGCACAAACAGGCCACAGTCGAAGTGGGGCCCACCGGGACGGGAGAACGAAAAAGCGCGAGTTTAGAAAGTTCGCTCTCCGACGACTGCTGTGATTTATTACGCGCAGAAGAGATATGGCCTAATGCATTTACGCTGTCGCCTAAAGATGTAAGAGAAGAAGATACTCCGGGACCATGGAAGGAGGTAGATGGAGGCCTATTGATGAACGTTAAACATTTTTGGGAAGAAGGGGATGTGACAGAACAATGTGAGAACATTCTGGTTAATGATGCTAGAGATGAGGGCGTACTCATGAATACGGACAGCGGGTACACTCATGAATACGCATGCTCGTCGCCGATAATTTCGTATTTTACCGACGAAGTGGTTAATTGGGATCATAATCTGTGGATTGAAGAGGAGCAAGATATTTTGATTTGGTCGTAGCACAAGTGGTATAGCATGAGAAGATTAAGGGATAGTTTGCAAATTTTTAAAAAAAAGTGATTCTCAGCTTCTAGACTAAAAATTAACTCATTATTCTGTCTAAGAGCTAAGAATCAGTTGTTTTTTAAAAAAAAGTTTGCAAACACACTCCCTAAGAATCAGAATATGCTAGGAATGTAATCAATAAGGTCTGCAGGCAATCATTCACTTTTAATTCATTTTCTTCAGAAAATTCATAAAATACAAGACTTATGAGCAAAAAGCCACTATCTGAAAATAGGTAGGGACTCATTATAAATGTGGTCGTATTGGTATTCGTCAATTCATTCATAACTTCAAAGTCTGAAGCATGTAAGGTTCAGAACTGGACCCTTAAATTCCAAGAATTTAATATAAAGTGTCAGGAGGGCCATGCCATGCCCGACAGAAATTGGTGATATTTTAACGATTGAAATTTGGCTTCTCATAATTAGAGTTGTCAAAACCAGCCCGGCCCGGTAAAAAGGTTGGGCTGGGTGTCGATTTTAGAGGCCTGGAAATACCCGGCCAACGCAGCCCGGCCCATTTGACCTATGATGCTCAAAAACTTCATTTTTGGCAAAATACCGTGTCGACACGTCATGGGACACTTGTTCGATCCTCCTGACAAAATTCGGACATTCCACTTTCATACTACTAACTACTAAGTAGTAAAGCACATGAAAGCTTTTTTTTCCGCATAAAAAGTTATAATTATTTTGTTCAAATTATATCAAATATATACTGTTTATAAATGTCATATTAATAAAAAGTATAATAAATTATATAATATATATTTAAAAACTATAAGTTAGTAAGTGTATCCCCGTGTCAGTATCCAGATTTTAGATCACTTTTAGCCGTGTCTATGTATCCTAGATTTTAGGGGGGGAAAAGTTCGACACCCTGATATGTACCAGTGTCCGACATCCGTGTCCGAGTCTGCATTTGACAGCTCTACCCATAGCATTTACAAAAATGAAAAATCTCTACTGATTTCAAGTCGGGTGTGGTGAGTTCCAATTTTGGGCAAGCAAGACCCTTATAAGTCATGAATTACAAGGAATCCACATACTGTTGGATTTAACTTGTATGATAATAGTGTATTTAATAGTGTTCCAATCAATTATACAAATGACTTATGAATGTGGAAGCAGGTAGTAATGGCTATCTAAGACAGTTTTAGGTACAATTATTGGTGCGGTCGTCCCTTTTAATCCAATCTCTTGAACAGATAAATTAGTTTTCCTTTAATGGGGGGGAAGTGCAGTTGATGATGATTGGGAGTTCCCTTAGAAGTGTAGCTTTTGGTTGGACGAACAGGTTTATTATTGTTTGAGAAGATAGCTGATACTTGAGCAGAGCTCAGGCCTCTAGATCTTTCAATGAGAAATGAAATTGTATTGAGATAAATGCCAAAGAGCAAGAAAATATGTTTGTTTTAGTGCAAATGAATTATCATCTCATTGACTATCCTTAAACCCCAAAAGAGAACTTAGAAAGATGTATTGGAATACAGGAGTGTTTTGCAAACATTTACAAAAGTGATTGACAACTTTTGGCTAAAAAATGTAGTTTTTAGTGTTTTTAAATGTCAACGTTTGCAAAGCAGGGGGAACAGGGCTTTGGATTTCTGATTCTGCTTGTGGTTTTCATTTTGAAATATGTAGAAGTAGGGGTGTTCATTTTTCGAATGGATCCGAAGTTCGATTCGGTTCGAATTCGAATTTTAGTTTCGAATTAGGATTTTTGAATTTCGACTCGAATTTCGAATATGAATATTTGAATCGAATAACGAATTGAGGTTTTTTCTTCGAATTCTATTCGAAAATCCTAATTCGAGGTGAAATTCGACTAAATTCGAATTCGTATTTCGATTCGAATTCGTATTACAATTCGAATTCTTATTTCAATTCGAAATTTATATGCATATATTTCACACTATACATAATTATTTATTGTATATATGTAAATTATACACTTGCATTTATAATATATATAAATGAATAAAACACTAATGTTTAAATGAAAATGTAAAATTATAAATTTATGCTCTTTCCTTCTTGTTTTTTTTAGTTTTGTTAGAAATGATTATACTTAATAGTATATGAATACATTTTACATTACTTCAAATTTTTATCTTTAGACCATATTCAAATAATCATTTTTTGTGCTAAAAAATATATTTCGGTAAAACTGTTTCGCTCTTACAGTCTCACGTGGAGGGCATGTGGTGAAATAATCTATAAGAATATTCCACCAGCCATATCCATTGTATGGAAAAGTACAAAACTTGTGTATATACACTATACAACATACATTATACATTTATACAATATAGTCTTTGACTTTTTTCCTTTGTTTTAAATTCTTATTCCAATATGCATTATACATTATACATTTATACACTATATTACATATATTTATCTTCAGATCATATTACAATAATAAATTATATGATAACACACACTATATCTCTTTATCTACACACATACACTTTGTTAGTTTGATACCTCATACTCGAGTATAAAATTTATTTATCAAGTAACTAGTGTTGGTATAAAATTGGCACAAAATGATTCATTAAATTTATATAAAGGAGCTCGTTATGAATTTATAATAGTCTTTAGGTAAATTAAACAATGAAAATTGATTAGTCGATAATTTGTAATTTTGAAAAAACAAAATCTGTAATTTTATTGGGTATAGTCCAAAAGAATTATGTTATGAATCCAAACCTTATTCACTTTATCGATAAATTTGGATTTTTGGATTGACTCGAATTCGATTCGGAAATCGAAAAATCCAATTCGTTTAAATTCGATTCGAATTAATCGAATTAGGATCGAATTTCGAATTGAGGTTTAAAATTTTCATTCGATTAAATTCGATTCGAGGAAGTCGAAGAATTCGAAATTCGATTCGATGAACACCCCTATGTAGAAGCACTTTTACAACTTATTCACCAAACGCTCTCTATTAACTTAATCAACTTTCAGCTTCTATTTGCAATCATTACCAACTTCTGATCCTCAAATGCTTTTCACTTCTACTACAATAAATCGCTTCTTTTAAAAGCAGAAGTTTTTGCAAATTACCGGAAAGAAGATGGAGAACTTACACTGGAGGCGAAATACGACATCAGTGTAAGACGCTAAAGCACCAAAATATCAGCTACCACTTCATCTATCAAAGAATTAAGAACACGAGACTCAATCTGCATCCCGAGTTCAAACGTTTCAACATCAAAGTCAAGCCATCTTCCGTATGGGCTGCTGCTCATATCCTTATCAACAAGCTCATCAATCATAGAATCTCCTACAGCACTCCAACCTGAAATTTCTTTGTAAACTTCTTCAGCTAATCTCTCCTTTCTTCTAACCGCTGATAAACCCTTAGCCCATAATTTGCATCCTCCACTGACATATTGTCGGCACCTCATGTCCATGCATTCACTCACACAATCGAACAGAACTCTTCGCTTCATTCTTGAAATGACTCCACCATCATTCATATACCTTTTCCGATTTTCCAATTGGTCAAAAATGTGAAAATTTACGACCCCTTGAGCTCGGCCCAAAGCATAATCGTCAAACATCATCTCTATATTGCATAGTATATCTTTTACATACTCGAGTTCCCAACTTGACGAGATTAAGGTTGTCTCTTGCTTTTTTGCCACGGTTACAGCAGAATTCGACGAAGCTGAGTCTGATAACTCGGCGTCACCTTCGATTGTAGGAAACATTTTCGAGGAATACGTATTATCGAGCAGTTCTTTAACTTGAAAGGATGAACACTGCTTGCTACCTGCATTTTTGGAAATTAAAAGCTCAGTTCAATGTATAGTTTAGGGATAGTTACAAAAGAACCCCTGAGGTGTGAGCTAATTACAAAAAAAATGCAGAGATATAAAAATACAAAACGTCCCATGTTAGATTCTGTCTTAAATTAAAGGGGTAACTATAATATTTCTAGAAATATCACGGGGATTTTTGAAATATTTTTTGCTTATGAAAGAGAAAAATGTAAGACGAATCAAACCTCAAGGAGTTTTTTGCAATTTTCCAAAAACCTCTAGGGATTTTTTGTAATTAGCCCGAACCTCAGTGGGATTTTTGTAATTATTCCCATAGTTTATAATGATTGTGATGTAATACAAACAATAGTAAAAGCACAACACCTCTTACCTCCCATACTATAACTGTCGGCAGTGTCCGAAGAATTGCAACTGTCTGCAAAAGGAGAATGCTCAAGAACTGAAACTGGACTTGGAAGCCGACAATCAAGTAACTTTCTGTCGTGAGATATGTTGCTGTCGATCATACTCATTATGTTGCTGTCGCTCATGCTAATTTCTTCTAGCACGTCCTGCATAGTAACATTGGATTATATGGTTAGCTTTTGAAAAAATAATAGAGACTTGTACAAACTTTATTGTCATCTGATGATTGAGTTACCGACAATAATAAACAAGTTTCCTGCTAATGGATGCATTTACATTCTTAATATCTAGCTTTTTTGCAAATTTAGCAATTTTTATATTTTTGGTTGCCTTTTTTATAAACATCCTATCCCTGAAGTAGACAGAAAAGTGAATGTTTCAATATATCTGCAAAAGCAGCCAGGATCACAGAGAAAGCACGAGATAAAAGTTAATAAATAATTACTGGGGTTAAATACAAACTATAGCGTTTTTTGTATTTTGCCCACTGAACTTTGAAAATATATTCTGCCCCCTCAACTATATGATTCGCGGAACTTTACACCGTGAACATTGACATGTATGATAGGTCGAAGTCAACTCCCAGGGTGTTAAGTGCAAAAGTCAAAGTAAGGCATGCAAAAGAGAAATTTCCAAAGTTTTAGTAGGCAAAGTGCAAACATCGCGAGGAGTTTAGCGGGAAAAATGCAATTATCCCATAATTACCAATTCAATATCTATTTGGACTTTCTTTCAATAATGACTCCCTTGGAATCTGTATATAGATTAGACCCAGGTTGGCTTACCTGATTATCAATGTTCATTCCATATGTGGCTTTATTCCCATCTAACATGGTTGAGCTCATTGTGGCCTTCCGACCGGGTACCATCTCATGTACAACCGATCCTGATTTTTGCTGGGAAAACTCTACCTTATGAGTCAATTCTTTTAGTTTTTGCTCCAAAAGTGTGCTTAATGCATCACCACCCTTGATATTATGTCCAAACAACGAAAATTTGGAAGTGCTCATGCCATCAGAGCACACGAGTGACCTTTTACTTTGACTACCTGTCGAGAAGATCTTACAGTTTCCCCCAGTCTCCATGGGCCCCCCAGATCCAGGTCCCGATCGTGTCATTGGAGCAGTGAAAGTGAAAGAAATAACATCCGTTCCCATTTTTCCACTATCTTGATCCCAACTACTTTGCCTTTCCATAATAGCACAGGATTGAACGGCTTTCCCATTTTTATCCATCTGTATGTTATGAGCAGCCTGATTTTTTTCAGAGTGGTAATTCCCATCTACACACCTTTTCTTACGTGCAATTGTTTCCGAGCTAGAAGATGATAATACTTTGCTTTTATCATCTTTAACCTCCGAGCCTAACTTCCTCGTACTAACTTTAGACGTACCGGAAAGTTTACTAGAACTCCTTTGCCTTGCAGAAGAAGATTCTCCACCGAGCGTTTTCCCACATTTTGTAGGCAATTTTCCTCTATCCACAATGCAATTTTGCTTCTGATTGTTTTGCCGGAGTACATTTGAGTCATTTCGTGTAGATGCTTTTTTCAGCTTACTCTTCTGCGTAGTCGATTGACTTTTGAACAGCTGTTTGGGACTGAGCTCACATGGTTCTTTTTGGTTGGCTGGGGTTTTGTTTTTACTCGCATTTAAGCCTTCTCTTTTCAAAACATTAGCCTTTGCCTGTAATGCAAGTGAAATCGATTTTCCTTTATTTTTCGCACCAATAGAATATTCTTCGGAATCTGTATCCGCTGATCCATTCCAGCTTTTATTCATTGAATGTCCCCTAAGGTTCTTGACTGCACTAGATTCAGCTTTTCTTTGAGAACCCTCAAAAACCTTCAGTGGTTTTTGGGCTATTTGGACTTTTTCCTTGAAATGCCCCACTCTTAAAGGACCCGAAGAAGATCCAACCGGAGGCAGTTTCGTCTTAACACTCGCCTGAGGTCCACGCTCGATGATTCTTGCAGCTGCTTCTTCCATTATCTGAGCAGCATCCTTAGACGGGATAAAATTAGCACTTTTTATCGGAGATAGAAGTTTGTGATGGGTAATTGGAATCGATTTAGCCGATTTTGGCGGCAAAACTTCGGTTTGGAACTTTTCGATTGGCCTGTTGATTGTTTTCTGGTACTTTTGCTGCATAATGTTTCGGACAGGTACATCCTGCAAACTGCTGGAGTAGTGCTTGATTTGATCTTGACAATATTCGAGACTTTTAGTTTGGTAATAAGCATTATGAAGAGATTGAGAATCAAAAAGTGGAGAAGAATAATGCTCGGGCGTGGTGGATTTTGGCAAGGAATCTAATCCCATAAGCCTTGCGACAACCCCAGGGGCCTTGGTCACATAAAAGTCCTCATCGATAACCGATGAAGAACAACTATAATCACTGCCTTCTTTAATACTCGATCCAGCTGCAATTTCATCCACATCCATCTGGAAATAGAAAAAGGATTTTATGAATCGAAAAAAACGAGTATTAACATATCATTGGTTATCATTATGATAATATCCTTACCATTTGAAGCCGGGTAGTTGGCAAATTTCCATCACATATTTTCTTCTGTTTGGATTGCTCTACATTAATCAGGAAAGAATCTTGTTTAAGCCTTTGCAAATAATGACAAAAATAAAAATTACACGTACAGACAGGAAAAATGCATATACTAACATATTTAGTCATACCTGGTACATCGGACTTGCTCGAAAACAACTTCTTCCGAGATTTTGCATTCCAATCAAACATCTGAAAAAATCCACCAACATAGTTTCCACCTTTGGAGCCTTGTTTATCAATCCCCATACTGAAAAATTTACATCATACAAAAATTATTTCTCTCAATCTAAAATTGTGATTTGATGTTTCTAAAATATGTCATAAAAGACTAAAACATTAAGAAACAAAAGATCTCACAATCGACACATTCTGAAAGCTTCTCAATGCCATGATTCGAAAATAAATCATAGACTTAGCATTACTTACAATGTAGGAAGTTGGGCAGGGAAAACCAACGGATTTGTGCTCTCTATAGAAGAAAAATATTCACAAACTATTGCCGACATTCTTTAAGGATTCATGCAAATACAAGGGTATAACAACTTCAAAGTTTATTTTATAAACTCTGAAAAACTAAGTATGGTAAGCACAAATGATGATTGGCTGAAATGGAATTTGGATGCTCATAATCACATTATGGTCTCTGAATCAGCCATCGGTAGATAATTGTATCATAACAGCTGGAATTTGTTAACATGCCTTAGATGGAAAATGGGATTTATATTTGGAATTTATATATAGCAATGGAGTAAATGGAAAAAAAAAAAAAAAAGCAATTGATTCTTCATTGAGGTACAAAAAGCTGAATAATTTTTATTCAAAATTTTTCGTCTAGCATTAAAATTCTTACCATCATCACCATATTGTATTTTTAACCAACAAAAAAACGACGTACGTATTTAGAAATTGTTCTACCGGTTAAAGTCTCAGTGCCCTCATCAAATTATAATGCCTTTCTTTTACAAATATATACAGATCTGTGTACTTTATTTTATACTTAACATACTTGTTCAATCTATAAGCAAATTTCTTCCCTGCAATAATCTGTGCTTAGAGGTGTATATATTTTGTTTTAAACTTTTTTTAGCATGAAGGCCATTGAAAGCAGAATAAACTGAGGCAAGCAAACATTCAGCAAAAAAGGCAGATGCATATTATCATAATACCAATTAAAATAATACCTTTTAAGTGAATGACTTCATAATATCAAAAATTTATCCAAAATCCCCAATTAGGGCTCTTAAAGAAACAGACAAGCCATAGTAACAATCACCATTTGATTCAAAAACTTGATCTGTGTTTTACAACTCAATTTTGAAGCAACAAATTTAAAAGAACCAGTTGCAGGTTTCATTTAATTTCTTTCATTTTATTGTATTCTTATCATGAATGGACATCAAAATTCAAGTCATACTCGAGTTTAGCACAAAATAACAAAATCGCATATGTGATTTTCAATTTATTAATAACACACGACGTAAACATAAACAAAAAGGAAAAATAATAACAATAATAATTAAACTCAGTTTAACAATAAAGATCATATAAACCAGAAATATTAAAAACCCTTTTTCCATTCTTAAACATAAGAGCATTAAAGCAATGAGAAGTCAAGAAAACTCACACAGCCCACTTGAAATCAAGACCCCTGAGCTTTCCCCTGTTGTAAAGCAACAATTTATTTGCCAAAAAGAAATGCTTTATCAAGAAAATGTGTCTTGGAGCAAGAAGAAGTTGGAATTGAGAGCGTTAGAGAGAGAGAAACTGGGAATTGTTGGTGAGAGAGAGAGAGCAGTGAGAAAGAGCTGAGCGTTGAGTGGTAGAATAGTTTGAGCAATAAATGAGGAGGAGACAGTGGAAATTGGATTTTTGGTGTGTTTGAAAAATTAAAAATGAAAGAAAATAAATAGTTTATATATGTATGTATATTTGACCTTTTTAAAAAAATGTTTTGGAAAAAGAAATGAATAATTGTTGGGCACAAAAGGTTAAAATTTTGTAACGTCTCTTTAGTGAGAGGGAGAGATTTCAAATTCCAAATGCGATTTCAGGGGCCCACTATGGAGTCGAGAGATTATTGCCTGTGTTACGGTTTAGGGTAAGAATCCTGGGACTTGGGAGTGGCGCAAAGTGTAGGAATGGAGAATAATGGTTGACTATGTCATTTTAAGTTCGTTTTTCATTTTTATTTTTTGGTTATTTGGTAGTAATATTTTAACCTCTGTTAGTTAATATGTGTATCATACATGTATACTACCCCATATGTATGAATAATTGAAAAATACTTTCATTTCTGTACAGATTTTGAAGCGCCGTTAAATACTTCGTACTTTTCAAATAAAACGTTTAATACTCGTATTATAGTTATCCGTATAATACTTGGCGAATAAAACTTCATTATAATATTTTTATATTATTTAAATAAATCAAAAATATCATTAAAAATCATTTATAAGTATAATTATAATATGATAAAATAATAAATAAGAATATTAATAATAAATAAGTATAGTAATTATTATTAAATAATTATCTTGGATTTATGTTAAGTTATAATTTAATATAACATAAAACTATATATTAAGTTTTATATAATCTAATTATAAATACAATTCACTTAAAAATTAACTAACTATTATTAAATAATTATTTTTAATTTGTATTATAATTTAAAGTAATTTAATAAAGTACCTAAAAATTATTTTAATATAATCTAAATATAAGTATGAATTACAATCTATGTAAATATACTGTTAAAATAAGTTATATTATTACTCCCGGAAAATTATTTTATATTAGTATTAAACTCGTACATCTACGGATCTGTATATTAAATATTTAAAGTATTTTTTTAGTGTTTTAATAGTAACTTTCAAAAAATATTCATAATATACTTGTACATACTAAATAACGAACTTTTCCCACCCCGTATTTAACTAACAGAGATTTTAACATTAAAAACAAAATTTTGTAGGACCATAAAAAATTCTCTCTAGCAAAATCCAAACTAGAGTAGCCGTCTTCTTTGTTATTTTTCTTCTCTTCTTCCCTTATCCTCCACCATGGGAGGAAGAGGGAAACAATGTTGTTTTTCTTGTTTTTTAATTTAGTTGTTTATCTCTGTCTTTTTCAAGAAGTTATCGAGTCTTTCCCATGGGAATTCATGTCCTTTTAATAAGTAGACTTTCTTGTTTTTAATGTATAAGTGATGTTTTATCCCAAATAGTGGTATTTCGCTCAAAAGATTTTATCGTTGTGGCTTTTGTTAGTTTCAAAATGTGGGCATTTTGTATCAAAGATTCTTGATGACCATTACTGAAAGATTGGTGACATATACATGTTCGTGATTCGTCAAATGCTTTTGTAATTTTCTGATTTTACTATATATATCAATTATATCTGTATAGATTTAAAATATTTATATGGTTTAGATCTCTATAATTTATGATTTTGAATATCTTACATTTTTTATATTTATTATCATTGTACAGTTAATAAATTTCCAAAAAAAAAAAAATTGTTCCTTTTTTTTAGTACAATGGGGGATAATATGAGAAGGGGCACATACCCTAATATGAGATCGGACCGGCCGGGTCAATCGTCCTGACAGCACAAGTTTCAACCACTAAAGCACAAGGTTGATCCCAGAACAAAAATTTTTTCCGGGATGACCCACGTGTGGTAAATGTTTTGTGTATTTTTGTTAGTATTTTGTGTGGCTATTTTGATTTAATTTCTATATTTTTCACAGTGTATTTTGTGTCTTTATTTGCGTGTTTGCGTGTTTTGTCATTGAGTCTATTTTCATGTGTTATGCTTGGTTTTGGTGGAAAAGTGCAGGTAGAACGAGGAATGAACAAAAAGTGGGCTGAGAATACAACTTTGGAACGTGTAGTGAACAAAAAGTAAGAAAATCTCGTGAACAGAACGTTCGTTCAATGGTCGTTCGTGTGGAAGAAAGAAAAGTGAATGATCATTCAGTGGTTGTTCCCTGGTCGTTCTGTGGTCGTTCCCTAGTCGTTCCCATGGAAGAAACACTTGGAACGGCAGTTCACCGGCTATTCGATGATCGTTCAAGACCCGGGACGCAGATTCAATGCAGATTTGATTTTTATCAGATTCCTTTTAGGATTTGGAATCTTCCAATTTGTTAGGGCCTTTGGGCTATTAAAAGGGAGTCTAGACTTTAGATTTTTATTCATTCAAGCTAGATACAAGATTTGAATTTTTCTCTCTTCTTCCTCCTTCTCTCTTAATATGAATTCTAGGGTTTTTCTTTTGGATCTCCTTACAAGTTGAAAAAGTGTAATTCTTCTTCTCCATTATTTGTCTATTTGATTTTCTTTTGACATTTATTACTTTATGATGTTGTTTGTGATTAGCATCTCTTTTTTAATTGAATTGATGAATTTATCCATGAGTTAATTTCTTTGCTCTAGGGTTAGGATGAGTTGAATCAAATAAACAAACATGAGTATCGACTGATTGATTTGTCTTCCTGATTGAATTGTGTTAGTGTTATTGAAGTTGGCAAATTTGGTCCGTTTAGCACAGTGCATGTTCTAGTGTTGTAACACTGGTAATGCAACACTAGCTCACTGAGAATGCGGCGGATTTTATGCCGATTCTGTGGTGTGTTTTTGCAAGATCTTTATATTGTGAGTGTTCTTTGATATTATTGGATAAACTTTATCTTAATTGATTCAGCCATTTATTAATTGTCAATTATTCCTTTTAAATCACTTTCCTTGTGTAATTGATTCTTACCCACAAGGAAATGATTTTTCTTTCTGATTTCCTTCCTTTTGCAAGAAATCGTCCTCTTGAAATCAGGGATTGGATTTTCGTTTTGATTGCTATAAAGAGAGGAGTCAGACCTTTGAAGAAGCCATCGAGAAAATACATATTGAGCTTATTGTTCTTCTTCAAGAAATATTTGTGTTATAATTCTAGTCTTCGGGAGAAGACGGTGAAGATCTACGGTGTGGATCGACTCAACCGTTCAAGGGATTTGAAGTTGGAGGGATTCCAACAAGGTTGAGGTTTTTGGAAGAATCGATCAAGAATATTAGTTTTATACGAGTGTTGGTGTATAAGATAAAGAGGGAGTCTTTATGCTTTACGTAAAAATCGATCGTATTTGTAATAACTTGTTTGTTTCTAATATTGGATTATTTCTTCTCTGGCGTGGCCTCGTGCATTAAGATTGAGGAATCTAAGCACGTAAAAATCCCCGTGTTATTTTTTTTTTTTTTGTACTTGTTGTCTTTGTTTGGTCCAGTGTTACAATATTAACATACAACACCATAAGAATCTGAATTGTTTAAAGTCACAAGGCATCAGATTCTATCAATTGGTATCAAAGCCTTCCACTAATCCTTATTAGTGTGATCCTGTTTTTTTTTATCTGTTGCTAACATGGACAACTATCGCGAGGGAAGCTCTACTTCTCGACCACCTCTTCTCATTGGGACAAATTTCTCCTATTGGAAAGCAAAAATGAGAGCCTTCATCAAATCTGTAGATGAACGCGCTTGGAAATCTATTCTAACGGGCTGGACACCACCCACCCAAGTTGTTGACGGCAAAAGTGTCCCAAAGAATGAAACCGAATGGACAACTGCTGAGGATCAACTTGCTAATGCAAACTCAAAAGCACTCAATGCAATCTTCAATGCTGTAGATGAAAATCAGTTCAAACTGATATCTACCTGTGAAACCTCGAAAGAAGCATGGGATATCCTACAAGTTGCGTATGAAGGGACTGAAGCTGTAAGAATGTCTAAACTCCAAATGCTTACTTCTAAATTTGAGAATCTTCGAATGAGTGAAAATGAAACCATAAGTGATTTTAACTCAAAACTCTGTGATATCTCTAATGAATCTTTTGCCTTGGGAAAGAAATACTCTAATTTTAAACTTGTTAAGAAAGTTCTAAGGTCTCTTCCTGAAAGGTTTGCCTACAAGGCAACTGCCATTGAAGAATCAAAAGTGCTTTCAGAAATGAAACTTGATGAATTAATTGGGTCTCTCCAAACCTTTGAGATGAATCTTGAAGAAACAAAGAAAGAAAAACTGAAAGAGGCTAGTTACAAAAAAGAGAAAAATAGGGAGATTGCTTTTCAAGCTGAAACTTCTGATGAATTAACTAGTGATGCAGGAAAAGAAATTCAGGAATCTTTCGCACAGCTCACCAAGAATTTCAATAAGATCTTCAAGCAGGGAAACAAAGAAGGAAATTTTCCCAGGCCCGGAAAAAATTCTGGAACTCAAAAAAAGCAATATGATGGTGGTAAAGGCATTAAGTGTAGAGAATGTGGAGATTTTGGACACATTCAAGCTGAATGTGCGAATACCTTGAAGAAGAATGGAAAATCATTCACCACATCATGGAGTGATGATGAACCAGAAGATGATGAAGAAGAAGACAACATGAGCAATCAAGTTGCCTTCACTGTGATAAAAGAAGAGGTTGGTTGTAATCAAACGCACGCGATGCTCTTACGGTGTTACAACACCGAGCAGGTATAACTCTAACTTTCCTTTTACTGAAACGTGTCTAAATTCTGTACTTCATGCAGAAAAGAATAATTCCGACACTGAAAGCTCAGAGGATGACTCCGATCTAGATGAAGAGTCAATAAATGAGGAGCTTAGAAGAATTTATCAAAAGATGCTTGATAAATGCGAATTTGTCAGCAAGATAAATGTAACTCTGGAAAAGAAGGTTGTATCCTTATCACTGAAAAAAAAGAGACACTCAGGAGAAGTTGCCAAGCTTGAAAGACTTGCCACGAGATAGAAAAGAAGAACTTGCCAAAGTAAAGAAAGAACTCAATGAGATGACAAATTCTCAAAAAAAACCAACACGGCAAGGGGAGATTAGATGAAATTCTTTCTCAAGGAAAATACCAGCAAGACCGTGCAGGTATTGGTTTTGGTTTTAATGCTAACAAAAACTATGCTAAAAAGGATAAAAATTCTAAGATTGCTTTTGTTAAAGAAGGAACATCATTTAGTCATAATGGAAAAAGAAGCAATGATTTTGTTCCTATATGTCACTATTGCAATCGTCCTGGCCATATAAGACCTAAGTGTTATCATCTTCAGAAACACTATAGGCAAGGCAGGGTACAAACTCCAGTGTTCCAACATCAGCAAAGAAACACTCCTCGTTTTAAAATTGATTTATCAAACAAACCCAAGAAAATCTGGGTTAGGAAGGATGAATTCTCTTGTTATGTTGTACACACTGCTTTAAAAGCTAATGTGACTGAATCATGGTACTTTGACAGTGGTTGCTCTCGTCATATGACTAGAGAGTTGGAAAAACTGATTGATTTTGAAAAACATGAAAATGGATTGGTCACTTTTGGTGATGGTGCTAAAGGCAAAGTTTTGGGAAAAGGAACTTGAATGTGTGCGTATTCCTTCTCTCAAAAATGTTTTATGTTGAAGGACTAAAAGCCAATCTTATCGATGTCGATCAACTTTGTGATGATGATTTGTGTGTCAAATTTGATAAGAATTTTTGTAATGTCTTTGATAATTCGACAATTGTATTATGAAGGGAAAGCAGTCCTCCGGTTGTTATTTGTTGCAGGAAGAGCTCGAGTGTTACAACACCAAGTGTCATAACACTAACTTGAGTGGGTTTAGTGATGTTAATTTGACAGGTGATATCAATGATTTAAAGAGCACTCCTGGAGGATGTGTCTACCTTGGTAACAATTTGGTTTCATTGTACGATGAGGAACAAAGTTGTGTATCCCTATTCACTATTGAGTCGAATATACGACCTTAGGGAGCTTTTGTTCTCAAATGTTGTGGATGAGACAAGTGTTGGTGACTATGGGGTTGAAGAGAAAACTCTCACTGCTTACTGTGATAATTCAAGTGCCATAAATATTTTTAAAAACCCAGTGCAACACTCCAAAACTAAACACATCGATATTCGACACCATTTTATTAGAGACTTGGTTGAGAATAAAATTGTTACCATTGATTTTGTTACCACCGAGAATCAAATTGCCGATATTTTCACCAAAACCCTAGACTTCCAAAGGTTTAATTGCACAAAGCTTGGTCTGCGGGTGTCTGTACTCTCGGCGGTGTGGATTTCGGTGTTGCAACACCATGTGCATCATTTCTCCTTCTTGATGTGTTGCAACCTCTTTTTGATCTTAATTCTTGTGCATTAGACATTTTGCATTTTTAAGATCATTTCATTGGCTTTTCTTCTTTTTATTCTTTGTAACCCTATTGAGTACTCCTTTGATGAATTTTACTTTAAAAACAATTGTGGGTCAAATTGCAAAAACGAATGATTTTTCCTTGTGAAAGATGTATTTATTTTTGGGCCTTTGACGGAAAAAAGCTGCCCTTACATTGTGTGTGAAAGCTATTCAGTTGTGAACCATTCTCTGTTCTTTTATATGCTTGAATCTTGTTATGATCTTCTGAGAAAGAGCTACCCATGTATTTGGAGCGAAAGCTACCGACTGGCTAATTATTTTTCTGCTGATTCCTTTCACTCAAAAGATTTATTAAATGGGAAAAGGATTTTGATCCATTGACTTTGTATGGTGGTGTTCTTGAAAAAGGTGGTACAACACTGGGTTACCGCACCAAAACGCCTGAGGCCTTTTTATTCCTGTCAGAAATAAACTCATCATTTTAGACATCCCTTAGGATCATTTTTTGGGCTTGTTGAAAATATCCTCCTTATTGATTCGATGTGGTGTATTATTGTGGAAATGATTTTTGTAAAAGGAATTGATCTTCAGTGCTTGTTTTGGATTAATTGCACACCTTGAATTATGGGACTTTTCCAAAAATATTTGAATTTCAAATTTGCAGTTGGAAGCTTCTCTTGGAAACTCCCATAGTCGCCATTTGTATCACTCCAATTTTGGCGGTTCTTTCTCTCATCAATTTTGGTAAGGACTACATACAAATTCTTGAAGGAGATTGTTTTGACCAAAAAATAGCCAAAGTTTGGTTGGCTTCTTTTGTCTTTTTTTTTGGTCAAAAAGGGGGAGAGAGGAGACTCAAGTGAAAGAAGAGACTCAAGTGAGGTGAGACCCAGTAAGGGGGAGCAAACGAGTCAAGTGAGATGGTGAGATGAGACCCAGTAAGAAGTTAATGATGATCTTGATGACTTGGCGGATGCAGACCATTCTTCTTTGAAGAAGCACATTCTGAGGGGGAGTCTCAATCAGAAGATGAAGATGATACTGAAGAAGCTGACTCTGAGGGAGAGTCAAAGGAGACTAATGGCTCTGATTGAGATTGCAACATTTATGAACTCTATTTTTGTTCAAATGATAGTGTTGGATGAATTTGGATTTTGTTTGCCTCCTTTTCTGAACTGTGCTAACTTGCAGGTTTCTATTATTGATTTCTTATGTCACATCCTACATATATATCCTGTTTAGTGTTGTTTTGACCAAAAGTGCCAAAGGGGGAGATTGTTAGTGTTATTGAAGTTGGCAAATTTGGTCCGTTTAGCACAGTGCATGTTCTAGTGTTGTAACACTGGTAATGCAACACTAGCTCACAGAATCTGGGCGGATTTTATGCCAGATTCTGTGGTGTGTTTTTGGCAAGATCTTTATATTGTGAATGTTGCTGATATTATTGGATAAACTTTATCTTAATTGATTGACCATTTATTAATTGTCAATTATTCCTTTTAAATCACTTTCCTTGTGTAATTGATTCTTACCCACAAGGAAATGATTTTTCTTTCTGATTTCCTTCCTTTTGCAAGAAATCGTCCTCTTGAAATCAGGGATTGGATTTTCGTTTTGATTGCTATAAAGAGAGGAGTCAGACCTTTGAAGAAGCCATCGAGAAAATACATATTGAGCTTATTGTTCTTCTTCAAGAAATATTTGTGTTATAATTCTAGTCTTCGGGAGAAGACGGTGAAGATCTACGGTGTGGATCGACTCAACCGTTCAAGGGATTTGAAGTTGGAGGGATTCCAACAAGGTTGAGGTTTTTGGAAGAATCGATCAAGAATATTAGTTTTATACGAGTGTTGGTGTATAAGATAAAGAGGGAGTCTTTATGCTTTACGTAAATCCAGTCGTATTTGTAATAACTGTTTGTTTCTAATATTGGATTGTTTCTTCTCTGGGCGTGGCCTCGTGCATTAAGATTGAGGAATCTAAGCACGTAAAAAATCCCCGTGTTATTTTTTTTTCCGCTGTGTACTTGTGTTGTTTGGTCCAGTGTTACAATATTAACATACAACACCATAAGAATCTGAATTGTTTAAAGTCACAAGGCATCAGATTCTATCAAATTGCTTTATTTTATAATTAATTATTTGACCAACTTTTGATTATTTTGAGGGAATAATTGAAATTGAGAGAAGATATTATTCATGGACTAAATTCAATTAGGGAGTTAGATATGAATCAGTAATGTATTATCTAACCTGGTTAATTAATTGGGAAAATTGGATATGGATAGACTTAATCTGTGAATATGAAAGTTATCAGATTTAGGCCTAGTTTATATCTGTTTTCGTAATTACTTGGTTGCATTATCAATTGTTTGACCTTATGCTTGGTAATTTCAGGAAACAAATCTTAATCCCTAGATATTTTTATCATTAATTATCTATCTAGATCTCGTGAGTTAGTTTTCAATATTCATTTTAAAAATTAATTTAGTTATTTGAAAATGTTCAGTTTAAAATTAATTCATTTTAAACAAATCTGACATTGGGACAAAAGCAGTTTTAAAAATGTTCAGTTTAAGTCCCTTAATTTTTGAAAATTGCATTTCTAGTCCAAAAATCGATTTTGTCCTTAAGGGCTTATTTGAGGTCCGTTTGTTATGAAACTTGAACCATAGGCCCATAATATAATAAAATTAAATATAAATATTTACCCAGGTACATGGACTGTACCATTTTTGGAAATTCTAATTGGTCCTCGAGTTTTTAGATTTTCTTTAAGTCCTTCAAGTTTCGATAATTGGATTTCTAAATCCAAACACTTAAACCCTTCTTAATTAATTAAAATAAAAATTTTACAGTTTTAAAAAGTCCAAATTTTTGAATTCCACTATGTTCTTGTCATAGTTTCAAAAATTACAAAATGATCCTTCAAGTTTGCAAAAATTGCATAAATGGTCCAATGGCTCAATTTCTGAACATGCATTCAAATTTCCAAAATATAAACTAAGTTTATAAGAAAACTTTAAACATATAAGACATGCATTAACATATATTTCATGGAATCACCAAGAAATTCAAGGATTCATACATGCATGCAAGGACGGAGCCAGGAATAAAAAATGGGTGGGCCGATACACGGAAACGGGGTGGGCCGATACACGGAAATCATATAAATTATAATTAAAAAAAATTAAAAAAATTCTAGGGTAAATTTTTTTTTTTAAAAAAAATGGGGGGGCCGGGGCCCGGAGTGCCCCCCCTCCCTCCGCCCTTGCATGCATGTACCTATTTTTGCAATAATTGAACATTATGTATATTATAAATAATCTCTATTTATATAATAAGATTGCTAGAGTAATATGTATTTTACGAAGTATAAAAGCTAAAGATTATAAGGCTACTTAAATATATGTCAAAGCAGAGACTTTGCAAGCAATTGTGATAAGAAAATTTTGTATATTTCCATTCATCCAATTACAATATTTATAGGCAAAAGATATTGTTGCATCACATGATTTTTGCCAACTTTTACAATGTAATTGATTTATAAATAGTGGGTGTGCTAAAAGTCCACAAAAATGGACAATATGTCATAACACTCCCCCTTGGACTTAGCACTATAGTGATCTAGATGCGTATGCCTCGTTAAAAATCTTAAGCCGTAAAACCCTATGGGAAAAATCGGACATAAGAAAAAAAGAGTACATTCTGAAATCCAGACCTTGTGCATAAGCTGCCTCGTTAAAAACCTTAAGCTGGAAAAACCAAATGGGATAAAAACAGATATAAAGGAAAAAGAGTACAATGCACAATATATTTGCTCCCCCTGAAATGAAGAATATCAGCCGCATAATTTATCCATCAATCTTGCTTTGTATTATTTCTTCTAATTCCAATGCTGAAAACTAGTTTTTTGAATGTAGAGTCATCAAGGATTTTGTAAATAAATCAACAAGATTGTGACATGAGCGAATCTGCTGAACATCTACCACTCCATTTTTTTGGAGTTCATGTGTGTGGAAAAACTTTGGTGAAATATGCTTGGTCCTATCACCTTTTATGTAACCACCTCTTACTTATGCTATGCATGCTGTATTATCCTCATAAATAATAGTAGGAGTGTATGTGACTAGTTTCAGTTGACAAGTATTTCGTATATGAACTATAATTGATCTTAACCAAACACACTCTTTGCCAACTTTATGAAGAGCAATAATTTCAGAGTGATTGGAGGAAGTAACAACTAATGTTTGTTTGGTAGATCGCCATGGTATAGTTGTACCGTTGTAGCAAAATAAATAACCAGTTTGTGATCGAAGCTTTGTGTGGATCGGACTTATATCCAACATCAGCATAACCAATTAACCCAGATTTAGTGGATTCCTTGGAGTATAATAACCCCAAATCTATAGTACCACTCAGATATCAAAAAATGTGTTTAATACCATTCCAGTGTCTTCGGGTTGGCTCAGAAATGTATCGTGCAAATAGATTTACTGCAAAACAAATATCATGTCGAGTACATTGTGCTAGATACATTAATGTTCCAATAGCATTAAGGTAAGACACTTCAGGACCTAAAATCTCTTCATCAGATTCTTTTGGTCGGAATGGATCTTTCTCGGGATCTAAATTGCACACAACCATAAGGGTACTCAAATGATAAGCCTTGTCCATATTAAATCATTTGAGTATCCGTTTAGTGTAAGCAGATTGGTAGACAAGTATCCCGTTATCTTTATGCTCTAACTCGAGACCAAGACAAAGTTTAGTTTTTCCAAGGTCTTTAACCTCAAACTCTTTCTTTAGATATTCAACAACATTAGATAATTCTTCAGGGGGGCAATAAAATTCATGTCATCGACATATATATCAATGATAGTTAATCCAGTATCTGATCTTTTAATAAAAATGCATGGGCAAATGGTATTATTTTTGTAACATTCCTTAGAATGATATTCATTAAGTCTATGATACCACATGCGATCGGATTGCATTAATCCATACAACGATCTTTGCAATTTGATCGAGTATAATTCACGGGGAGTATCTGATTTTGACATTGTATATCCAACTGGAATTTTCATATAAATATCAGAATCCAATGAACATATAGATATGCCATCACTATGTCCATTAGACGTATGTCTAAATTCTCTTGGATAACCATACTGATAAGAAAACGAAACGTGATAGTATCCATCACAGGTGAATATGTTTCATCATAATCTATCCTAGGTCTTTGAGAGAATCCTTAAGCCACGAGTTGGTCGTTCTCCGACCGTTCGCAGGGAAAAGACACTTGGAATAGGCATTCATCGGCCGTTCGGTGCCCGTTCAAGACCCCATACACAGATTCAATGCAGATTCAATTTTTATCAGATTTCTTTTAGGATTGGACTCTCCCAAGTTGTTAGGGCATTTGGGATATAAAATGGGAATTTAGAGTTTAGATTTTGATTCATTCAAGCTAGATACAAGATTTTGATTTTTCTCTCTTCTTCCTCCTTCACTCTTAACGTGAGCTCTACGGTTTTTCTTTGGGATCTCCTTACTACTTGAAAAAGTGTAATTCTTCTTCTCATTTAATTGTCTATTTGATTTTTTTTTTGATATTAATTACTTCATGATGATGATTGTGATTATTACCTCTTGTTTAATTGAATTGATGAATTTATCCATGGGCTAATTTCTTTGTTCTAGGGTTATAATGAGTTAAATCAAATAAACATGCATGAGTATCGACTGATTGATTTGTCTTCTTAATTGAACTGTTTTATTTTATATTTGATTGTTTGGCCAACTTTTGATTATTTTGAGGGAATAATTAAGACATATAGAATATTGTCCTGGACTAAATTCAATTAGGGGGTTAGATATGAGTTAGTAATGTATTATCTAACTTGGTTAATTAATTGGGTAAATTGGATTATAGATAGACTTAATCTGTGAATATGAAAGTTATCAGATCTATGTCTAGTTTATATTTGTTTTTTTAATTATTTAATTGCATTATCAATTGCGTGACCTTATACTTGGTAATTTGAGGAAACGAATGTGAATCCCTAGACATTTTTATCATTCATTTTCTATCTAAATCTCGTGTGTTAGTTTTGAATATTCATTTTAATAATTAATTTAGTTGTTTACAAACATTAATTAAAAATTGGATTAGAGTGTTTAGAGTTTCTCTTTTAGTTATTTGTGACACATAATAATTATTTGTCGGCTAAGTCTTCCGCAAGGGACAACTTTGATCAACTTGCTACCCTATGATTGATCTCGTACTCTTACGAGCGTCGCTAGATTTATTTTAGGTGTTTACCGGTCAAATAGTAAAGCTCTTTTTAGTTTACTTAATTATTTCTAAAGTATGTGTTTTTGTTTCTTTACAGAAAATATTTTACATATGGTACGAATTTACATATATTTGACTCTATCTTGACTCGCTTTAGAAAAAATTTTGAAAAAAAAGAAAAATCTGTTGTTGATTTGTTTCAAATTTTTGGATTGCCTATAGAATTGTTTTGGCTTTTAACAGAGAAACATAAAAGGTGAAAAAATGCACATTGATGACACCCGAGCAGAGCTGGACATATATGTACACATGAAAATTCAAGACTTGCTTACGTGGATCGATCAGAACATCAATACCGAGAAGAAGCTCCAACCCAACCTGCGTTGGACCGAGAAGAAGATCATTAAGAGACTAGGAGAACCTCCATCTTAAAAAGTCAACGATGACCGAGCAGAAGCCCAGTGGCCGACATACCTGCCACCTGGCAACTCCACACCATGTCAACACAGAAATAATATTAAGTACATGCCATCCATGCAGGTCATGCAGAGTTTGAAAATAACAAGTGTCACACTAAAGTTGTACATGTAATGATTACTGCCCCACTCAATGTAATAATATAAATAGGGCACATTTATGAGGAAAAGGACAACATAAAAATACTATATAATTATACGTATTCTGCCAACAGACGACCGACCAAGAGTCGTGCTCGGTAATTAATAGAAAAGATAGTTTATTCCATCTCATTTTATTTTCCAGCTATCAAAAGAGTGTTTCATTCCTTGTTGAGCTAATCAATATCAACACACATATTCCCTAATATTTCTACCTCCACACTAATTTTTCGCAATTTCCATTGATAAGTTTTCTCTCATTTACTTGGATTTTTTTATTTTGCTCTACAAAAATGTGATGCAGCAGGATAACCATTGAGGCCGAATATAATCTAAAAACTCATATTATATACCACAAAACAAATTATTCAAGATTCAATTAGTCGCGGCTTTCTTCCTAAGGAATATTAAAATATATGTTATTCATTTAAGTTCATTAAGTAATACAATTTAGGGTAAATCTCACTTTACCCCCTATTGAATATTACTTTACCCCCATATATTTTTAATTGTATTATATTACCCCCTCATACTCTCAAATAGTATCACTTTACCCCCTTATAATATTAAAATATTATTTTATCCTATTTATTTATTAAAAGACTTAATTGTCCCTACTGTTATTTTTAAATTAATTAATTGCATTTAAATTCATTTAATTATTGTTTTTGAAAAAATTATTTGTGATTTATTAAATTTAACATAGTTCATATTAAATAACTATAATGTAGAAACAACATTAACTAATATATTATATAATTGTAAGTCTGTGATGAACGAAAATTTAAAGTATAAGTGTATTCCCTATTAGAAATTATCATATTAAATTACTGTACAATAGGGACTATATTAATGTTAAATAATTAGCAACTAAATGTAAAATACAATAAATTTTAAATAAATTTAATATTAAGCATTAATTAATCAAGTTGTGAAATTTAATTTAAAAATATAAGTATAAGTTTATTAATATTAAATAATTTTAAAATAATTTTGTTATTTTATTAAAACTAATAGGTACGGATAAGATGGTCATTTTTGAATATATGAATTAAAATAATATTCTAAATGTATAAGGGGGTAAACTGTAAAGTGATATTAATTGAGAGTACGAGGGGTAAAGTGATATAAGAATACAAGGGGGTAAAGTGATATGCAAGAAGAGTTAAGGGTGTAAAGTGAGATTTACCCTAAAATTTATATAAAGAGATAGTGACATTATTATTAAAAAGTAATATATATATATATATATATATATATATATATATATATATAAGAGTGACTATTCTTAGAATAGTGACCCAAATATTTTCCCACTTAAATCACATTAGTAAAAAAATATTTGGGATTTGATTGTTTTTTATAGTCAACTTTCTTTAAATAAATTAATTTTTAAAATTAAATAAAAACTAGAATTATATAAAATAAATTTTCCAAATATGTGTATGTACTGCATTAATTATTATATTTGTCTTTTTTCTTAGTTTTTTTAAACTGAATCACTTTTCATTTTTAACCGTTGTTTACGTATAATATATCTAATTAATCATATTTTTACGATCTTCAATTTGACACCAATATTGTATACATACAATGCAAAAATAAACATAACAACTTAAAAAAATATAAGATATATTTACCATTAATTTGTAATAGCCTTTTAAAATTATGCATTCTGCATGTTAGACATTAATTTGTATACTACTGTATTTTGGCTATTTATGATATATGTATGTTGTTATTTGGACATAAATAATATCTTCATAATTATATTGAATTATATATAAGTTGATTAAATTTAATTAAAAGATACTTATTTTAATTAAAGAAAATATCTCAAAATATGTATCTAAATATAATATATATGACATATATCCATACATAGAATTATATATATATATATATATGTAAGAAAAAAAATTAAATTTTTATTTCATATAAAATTACATTCATAATAGTTGTTTATATATAAAAAATTATTTTTTATATTAACGTACTTTCATGTAAATAAAAATTATTTTTCATATTTGTCAACTTATTTTGATATTCAACTTTCAAAATTGTACAATGACCATTACATATAAATTTTTCTAATTTGACTTTTTTGTGATATATATTTATATATATATATATATAAATAGATTACTTTTTGTTTTTTTCAAATTTATTTTTCCCTAAAATTATGTTGTTAAATATAAAACATATTTTTTGTTTGATCCTTTTAATAATTATTATAATTTTTCAGCTTTCCAAACCCTAAAACGTATTGGAATTCGAATTGATTTTATTGTTGACTATACTGAAATATAATGTATTAAATATTTAAAATTGGGCAATTGAGAATTTTTTCAAACATTTGCTTTCTTATAGATAAACATGCTCAAAAATAGATACAATTCACACTCACAAAATTTGTTATCAACCAAATATCTGCATTTAAAAGGGTTTTTCATAGTTTGTAATATTTTATTTTTCTATAGTTTAAATGGATGATTTATAATCAAATTAATATCTTTATATTTTAATTATCTATTGAAATTTTAAACTTTTTGCAAATCACTAAAAATTATTTTTACAAATTAAAGTTCGTGCATCGCACGGTCTGAAACATACCAAATATGAGAACTTGAATAGATAAAAATAATTAGAAAATCCAAATAATACAGACAAATCCCCGCAATATAATTTCAAAAAAATTAAAAATTTGACTTAACAACATGTATAAATAAAATTATATATGTATTAACTTTTAATTTATTGCACGACCAACTTTGCAAAAATCTCTGCACCCTATTTATACATATGAACAAGTTTCAAAAATTATTTTGCATCCGAATTAACTATTACATCCTTAAAAAAACATGGCACCAATCTTCACACTTACTAAGAATCTAAATATGACTAAACGAAATATGCAAAGAAATTGTGCCTTGTGCGATTTTATGAAAAATTGGTTTTCAAAAATCGAACACAAATACATAGTTTTGAATGTATATTTTCCCCATGAATCTCAAGTATGATATTTTTTTTTTTGACTTCATCAATAAAAAATATTAAATAGTATTTATCACGTATTGTCTAATCCTATTTTAAAATTATTACAATGCATGAGATATAACTCATAGAACTATTAGGAAAATGCACATATCACAGTACAAAAAATAGACCTCACAGATATACATCTCGTGCATCGCACGGGTTAAAGACTCGTATTATATAAATAGACAAACATCAAAACCTTACACTTGAGTCCAAAATTTCTTAGTCACAATTGTCGGAATCATAATTGCGACATGTAAACCACTTCAAAAATGCTAGCTAGAATGTGACAAAGACCTGTGATGAAGGATAATATATTATTGATCATAGTTTATAAAATTTACCATAGTAAGAATAATTAAAGTCTCGAAAGGCACTTAAATAATTAAATTCGAGATTTGGAAATCCTCTGATTTGTATTTATTTGATTATATCACATTATTATATAGCAAACGAGTCACTTGAGTTGCTAATGCTATAGCCAAAATTGTGTTACATCATATATAATTGCAACGTGTTTATAAAGTTGGTTTATTCTGAGATATGGCTTTGAAAGGTAAAATTAGTTTTCTTGAGAATACTTATATAGTTAAACAAATAAATCTGTAGTAGTTGTAATCATAAAAATAAATCTATTTTACTCATACATCTAAGACTGTACGTATAAAAATACTTTAACTTTGTTCATTTTTCATTTCAACTTTTAACAAATTAAATAAATAAATAATATAACTTACATTTTAAATATCATTTTTTTCATCCCATACTCAACTAATAATAATGATACTAGTTATTATAGTAATAATGGTGACGATAATAGCAATCATCTGCTGTTGATGTTGTTGATAGTAAAATAATAACAATAATAATTAACATTTCTTTTCCTGTATTTGAACAAGAAAAATGCTTGCTTTATGCTTGGCACTTTAATGTCTTACATGAGAAAAGCATGTAAAAAATAAATAAAAATCTTAAATGTTCTTGCTTTTTCCTCCTTTCTTATTCCCCTTGGCCTTGGATTTCGCCTCCAATTTCGACTTAGAGAAAAAGTGGAGATGTTTGAATAAAAGTCTTCTAAAAAGTTAAATGTAGGTATTATTTAATAAGTCTTCCTGTTGGTATGATTTCCATGTTTTGGTGGAATGAATGACGATAAAATTTACTATTTAAAAGGAAATATTTTTTTTTGAAAACATTTAAAAGGAAATATTAGTCTCAAGTCACCATATTCATTATTAGCCAAAAATTATAGCATAGATAGTTATATCAATCATTCATATCATAAATAAAATTCTTATCATATCGTCTAATTAACTTGAGTCGAACAATAAATAAAATGATTTATTATATAATATGATGATTAGTTACAGCTTCATTTGAACCCATATGTTTTACAAAATTTAGGCTATGTAAGGTTATATTTCCATGGTCAATTTCCAGTTTTTAATGTTGAAAAATAAATTTTGAAAATTGACTGTTTTCGCATGAAAAATGGAATTATTTTAGATGAATAAATGAGAATGAGTTTCATGTATGTTTGGAAATGAGATTATGGTTGGTTAAGTAGTTTTCAAATAGTATTATATATATAATAATTTGAAAAATTGATAGTGATGGAGTCCATTTTCAATATTTTAATTGAATATATAATATTATATTTATAAGATTGTGTGTGGTGGGTCGAATTAGATAGATATAGTTTAAAAATAATAATATATTATGTAGATAAAGTTGGTAGTGGTGAGTTCAACATATATAATTGAACAAAAATATGAGATTAATGATTGATAAGTGATGTAAAGTAGTGTATAAGATTAACAATTGAGATTATAAGTTTGAGATGTTTTAGGTGAAAAACGGAAAGTAAAAATGGTAATTTTCTTGAAAAATTTATAAACAAACATAATTATATTTTTATGAATAGTTAAAAATGGAAATGGGTCATTGGAAAAATACACAAACAAACAAGACCTTAGGGAAAAATTGAGAAAAAAATTGAATGTACCTCTTAAATATTGCACATAATATTTCAGTGGAAGATACATTTGGCATCCCCTCCATCGATCTTTCTTTCCTTAGGGACAAACCGACAATTATCTTTCTTTAAGCTTTAAAAATTAACCAAATTAACATTGTTTATTCTTAAGAATATGCCTCTAATTATGCACAGGTTATTTTGTGTCATAGATAAATTTTGAAAAGGAATTGGAAAAAAAAGGAACATTTGTGCAGGGAATCTAGGAATATATGCAGCGCTCTAATTGATCACTTTCACACTGTGCATTTAGATTAGACAAATGTGGTACGTACTTATATAGCAGATTCTTCTAATGTACACAGAATAAAGCCCATGCAGCATAAGGCATACGAAAATTGGAACATTTGAGTTTTGACTGCTGAAGCCATTTGTTGCAAGAGTACTCTACCGACTAACAAGTTTGTTATATAGATTTAGAGGGTGTTTATAAACTCTTTAAAATATCTTATAAGATCTCTAAAGATGCTTGGTAAAATAAAAATAAAAATAAAAAATCTTATATGCTCCAAAAATAAGATGATAGGATCGAGTTTATAAGTTGTTTCTAAAAAAAAGTGGAGAATCCCAACCTTTACAGAACAAGATCTTATTTTAACAACCTCAATTTATCTTCAAAATAAGTTGTATCATTTTATAAGCTCTAAAAACATGTTATAATTGTTTCAAAAAAAAAAAAAAAGAACATGTTATAATTATGTTGTAGGAGCGTATAATATTTTTTTAAATATAAGGTCATCCAAACACCACTTAGATACCTCTATTGCGGATGAATTAAGAACACCATCTCACAAATAAACACGAAATTTTTATGGTTCATTAAAATCGGACAGATAAAGATAAGATTATCTACCTCGGGGACCGATCGAGGGTTAATTAGACGTTTAATAGAATAGTACAGCGAATACTAGAATTTTGAGGATTTGAATTCTGAAAGATTAATTTTTCACTGTGAGGATTTATTTTTCTGGTGGCTGCCTTTTTGTCTCAAAAACCAGCCAAATAATTTTCAATGAAAAGTAATATGCTATTCAACTTTGTGCAAATACTTGCACACACACTTAAAAGAAAAGGGCAAGAATATTGGAATATCTGGGCTTTAAGCAACCTTTGTTCCAAGCAATTCTAAAACTCCCTCTCTTTTTCCAATGCAGTAAAGTTTGATCATCCAAATAAATGTTCCTCCTATTCAAATAATCCCCTTTGTTTTTTTCTTTTATCATAGAAATTAAAGCTGAGATCGATCGAAAAATGGCAGTAACACATGATGATCTTGCTCCGACCCCGAAAAGTAGTGATCTTGGCAGCAAAACTGGCGCGTTTCTTATGATATTGTCCATTGTTTTAGGCCTTTTCTGCTTCATTCTCTGTCTCATAGCTGAGGCAACACGTTCTCAGGTACAATTTTATCAGCACACACACACACACGCACACATATATATTTTCATATTTTTAATCTTGTTTTTTGTTGTCTCTACTAACTCTAGTGTAAAACAACTTATACACCGTGGAAGAAAATAGGTTTTGTCAAGTCTTATACAGTTAAAAGGGAAAAAAGGTGAATTGCAAAAATTACCTCTGAAATTTTAGTCTAGTTGCCAAAGTGTTCCAGTTATCTTTCAAAATTACAAATATCCCCTTGAAGTTTATTTTTGTTTCACAAATATCCCCTCTATGGGTGCAATTTGTAAAATGAAACAAATAAGTGAGTTTCTTCTGTAACTAGATTCAACCTCAATGACAGTTATAACTCTTGTTTAAATTATAAGTCATTATGTTCGCATATACCTAACAAATACCTTCCTCTTGAGATGCAATTTATAAAATAGAACAAATGCCAAAGGGTAGTTTTTGTAATTATGATAAACCTCAAGGGTAGTTTTTGTAATTATCCCAAATTATAATTTGAATCTGTATGCAAGAAGTCAAATGGCCAATATGTATGAAATCCTAATAGTGTTTTGATAGTTTTGCAGGTGAAATGGAGTGCCACAAATGATGAAGGAAAAGGAATAGAATCCCAATGCACATACACAGATAGTGGGAAACTGCCTCTTTTATCAGCAACTGCAGCATTTTTGGCTCTGGCAATAGCAATGGTAGTGCAGCACACATACTTATTAGTTGCAGTTAGTAAATCAGACTCCCTGGTTGAAATTGCTTGGGAGGACCCTGATTCTGCTATTGCCAGAACTCTCACTTGGCAAGCTGGATTTTTCTTCGTCTCCACATGGTACGTACAACTAAACTTCATCACTAACTATCAATAAAGGGAAAGGATAACAGAAACAGAAACTAAGGAGACATTTGTAATTTTGAAAAATAGATGATTTTTTTGTAATTTGACTAAACCTCAAGGTGTTTTTTGTAACTATACCAAATTCGAACTCACATCAATATGAATACAACTGTCTACTACAAAATCCTTAACTTTTTCTATCTTCTAAACCATGATTTGTAGGATGTCATTTGCTGTAGGAGAGATCCTACTACTAATCGGACTGAGCGTCGAATCGGGCCACCTAAAAAACTGGACAACACCGCGGCCAAGTTGCCTAATAATTCGACAAGGTTTGTTCACATCTGCTGGAGTTTTCGGTCTAGTCACAGTTTTTCTAGCCTCTGCCCTATACATCACAGCGTTACGCGCTGAAAGGTACTCTCACACGCTAGAAAATACACGACGACATGTCTTGGAGGCGTCGGCCATGTATGCATCACCACCAACATCACCTGGAAGAATTAATACAATAAGGGCTGTTCATAATGAGGAGCCTTTGCCAAGACAAGATCAGAATTTACATACATTGTATTACTACTTGAGAGCATTTGACAAGCAATCAAGTTTAGTTTGAAACCAAAGGATTTGTGTATATATATACAACTCGAATCATTCATACAGCTAGCTAAACCAGCAAAAAAAGAAAAAAAGTATGCAAAATTGTGAAAGAGAAAAACAAGCATACATCCTAAGCAATCTTGTGATACAATTTCTTTTTTTCTTTTTCCTTGTTTTTTTCTTGAGGGGGAAAGTGAAAATGAGATGTCCTGCTAAGGGAGGGGGTTGAGATTCAAACTTGGGTATGCTCGTCCAGTAATATGCCATTTGACCTCACGGATAACATTCGAATCCCTTGTAACATAATTTCAAATGGTAGAAATAAGATGTTTAATTTGTTCGGGGGAATTTATAACACTCGGTGTTATGATTCAAGTGTTTGAGGAAATTTTAAGATGGTACGATATATTAATATTTCTTTTTCTCCCAATAGGTTTCTTGATCAAAGAAAAAATCTTATTCTTGCTTTATATATAAAATTGTCCAAATGAACCAATGTTGCAATCAAATGCTAAATGAGCTGGAAACACATGCATTGCAGTACTCCAACAGTTTCTGAAAAGTATAAAGAGGTTTAGATTGGAAAAGGAAAATGACATGACAAACCTTAAACGTGTAAACTTCGGTAAAAAAATTGATTTGATTTAAAACGGATTAAAATGGAAGTATCCTAGTAGATGGTATCAATCTAAGATCTTGAAATTGAATGGCCACTATTTGTTACCTAACTTAAACCATAAACTAGTTCAGACCAGAAAGCTCATGTAATTGGATTGAGTTTTCATGTTCCACATTTCTGTTTCACTTCATATTTCATTGCAATGGATGAATGACACGTATAAAACTATGACATCATCTTGTACATATGTCATTCATCTAGTGCAATGGAACAAAGAGTGTAATAGGAGATCTGGTGTTACCAGATTAACTTAACACAATCAACCCTTTCGAACCTCATACAAGATCTCATCATGTTCCTTTATTGTGTTACATTGGTTTTTCAATTCACTAGGTGAATGTCACGTGTATAAAATAGTGTCATTATTATATATATGTGCATGACATCCACCTGGTTTATTAAACTATCGAATGAAACACCATAAAGTACTAGAGGTTCGGACTATAGGAACCCCCACCCCACCCCACTCCACTCCAACACAATGAGACACAAAGAATATATATACTGTTACAACAAAATGGTTGCAAAAATGGACTTTAGCAACATTGTCAAACCAAATACTCACATATTACTGTTTTTCACAATTGCAATATTTGCAACTTTCGGCTATATATGTGGGAATGGAATGAATTGAAAAACACACTGAAAATTTCATTACTCTTCTACTTTGCATATTTTTGTGATTTACATCTTTCTCAATAATATTATCATTTCATATAATATAAAGTAGATATTTTCTTAACATATATATATATATATATTGACATTTATAATGCTTTCTGTATGCAACTTGTATGTTGGAATTGAAAGTTTGGCTGACCTAGGGCATGTTGGATTTTTTCAATTTAAATTTGTGTTATAAATTATATATATACATCGTAGGTATATATATATATACACATATAATTAATTAGTTTTTAATAACAGTTAAAGAAATAATGTAGTAGTAAACATGATAATATCCAATATAACTTTATAAAATACAACACAAAATTACAATAGAAAATCCAAATTGAAAGCTTGGAGTTGGTAAAATTATCTCAATTAAATAATGACATAACTTGCCAAATGGCAACCATAATTCCCCAACATTTGGTGATTGTGTTTGTTAGCCGGAACGAAATTGCTCAATCACAAAAATCGATTTTATGTGATCCAAGCAATCCGGAATAGGATCTTGAATCATAATGCGTATTAACATGAATTAATTAATTTGTACAAACAAGAAAGAATTGAGATTACCTTTGTAGCGTGCTTTCAAAAATATTTTGCAGAAATTCCACGCTTCAAACCCTCAAGCCTTCTTCAGTGTTCTCCAAGAACTCAAGAATGTAGTATGAATCTCTCTTGTGTGTGTGTGGGCACAAAATGATCGATAGATGTTATTAAATAGGAAGAAGAAATAATTAACTATGCAAACCTTTGCCAAAAGGAAAGTATTACTTTAGGTAATATTCTGATTGGCAAATCAAATCATATTGATTGACAAATCATATGATTTATCTTCTTTCCAAAATTATCTCAATCAGTCCACTTAATTAAATACATTGCATTAATAAATTATAACTCTTATAATTTATTCCGGTTCTTTTTCTAGAGCCACCAAAGGGACCTGATTGGACCCAATTAGACTAAACTACAATAAATTAAGTTTGATTCAATCAACTCTTGATCAATCAAAATAATTTATTAATCTTATTCCACTCCACTAAAGGGATAAGATTGCACTCTTAATCTAACTGAAATTACTGAAGCCAATAATTAAATCCTCTGATTTGTCGATCTTACATGTCACCACCGTTGATCAACTAAATATTAGAAATAGAATAAATGACCAAAATTCATTTTCTAATATTTATAATCTCAATCCTCATCTTCTATCTGACAGTCCTATGTGATTGCCATCACATCATGAATTCAACAACAAATGTCGAATTACTGAGCTCAGATTGTACTATCTATTAGAAGAACACATGAGATCATGACCATGCCTATTAAATAGGTGACGGATTCCATATTGTAAATATATGTTCCTTATTATTTCACTTTAATTCCCAAAGCATCGAGATATTGATCATCAATTTAATCTCACTCATTGATACCTCAAAGAACTTCAAGTTAGTAATCAAAGTTCATTACCCACTCAGGATTAATGTGTCATGTACGATAATCAAGTGAAATTAAATATCTATTGGTCAATTAAATATTTAATTTCACGTGGTCCAGTCCAATACATTTAGAAAATGTATTAACAATTTTATTACTAAAGTCAAGATAAACTTCAATAAAATTGAGACGATCTTATCAAAATAAATTGTCCATATTTATTTACCGATCGTGGACTTTAATTCTTTTGAATTGAATTATAAATTGAATCTTTCTGTGTTTAACAACTTAAACACTCAATTTATAATATCAAACAATTCACGGACATATGCAAGCTCAATATATATGAAAATAATATTTTATTCAAAATGTCAATTACATAATAATTTACTCATAGGCACAATACTACCAACATTCTCCCACTTGCCCTAGAGTAAATGAGACATGTCTAGTACACCCATACTTTCAATATGCCTCTCAAAACTTCTAGTTGGCAGTAGGGATGGCAACGGGGCGGGTTTGGCCAAACCCGGGACCCGCCCCGCCAAGGAGAAGTAAGACCTGGGGCCCGCCCGCCCCGCCTCAAGACCCGCCCCGCCCCCCCCTTAAAACCCGCGAGGGTCTAGACCATAAAATATATTTTTTAATTTATAATAATTTATATTTTTCTATTTATGGCCAATTTTTCAAAAGTAATCAAATGCCAATAGGTTAAAAAATAAATAAATATAATTATGCAACTTATTATAACTATTTTTTTAGAATTGACTACTATTAAGATTTATTTTAAAAAACAAATACTATTATACTACATAGTAGTCAACTAATACTTAAAATAAATATTCAAAGTAGAATATTACAAGATATTATATTAGTAAATTAAACTTTAAAAGTAAATAATATTATATTAGTACTCAACTAATATTTTTAAACATATAATACTCAAATTTTAAAGTAAATAATGCAAAAATATTTTAATATATATTTAAAAATTTAATAAAAATTAACATGCGGGGCGGGTCCGGGCGGTCTATAGGACCGGGACCCGCCCGGACCCCAGCGGGTTTTGTAACCTTGAACCGAGACCCGCCGGGACCCGTTTGTCAGGTCTGGACATCCCCATCGGGACGGGTTTAATGCGACGCGGGGCGGTTTTGACCCCCATTGCCATCCCTAGTTGGCAGACTTTTAGTAAAAGGGTCAGCAAGATTTCCTGCGGATGCTATCTTGCTTACTAACACATCTTCTCATTGAACGATATCCCTGACAAGGTGATACTTTCGTTCTATGTATTTTCCACGTTGATGGTTTTACGGGTTCTCTTGCGTTTGCCATTTGCACCACTATTGTCACGATAATGTAATGGCTGCGATGCGAGATGGAACCACCTCAATGCTTAGCAGAAAGTTCCTCAGCTACACGGCTTCTTTGGCTGCTTCACAAGCTGCCACATATTTCGCCTCCATTGTGGAATCAGCAATACATGATTGCTTGATGCTCCTCCAAATGATAGCACCACCACCCAACGTAAACACTGACCCTGATGTGGACTTACGAGTGTCCCTATCAGCCTGAAAATCAGAATCAGTATAACCCACGGGCACCAAATTTGTAGCTGAATAAACTAGCATATATCCTCTAGTTCCGCGAAGATACTTGAGTATATGCTTTACAGCTATCCAGTGCTCTGGTCCTGGATTTGACTGATATCTATTGACAATTCCAACAGCATAACAGATATCTGGTCGGGTACACAACATAGCATACATGAGGCTTCCTACAGCCGAGGCATAAGGAACCTTCTTCATGTATTCCACTTCACTAGGAGCCTTAGGGCAATGCTCCCGTGACAAGTGAATTCCATGTCTGGAAGGTGTTTGGCCTTTCTTGGAATTTTGCATAGCAAACCTATCCAGTATCTTATCAATGTATGAAGCTTGGGATAAAGCAATTCGTTTGTTCTTCCTATCTCGAAAGATGTGGATTCCTAGAACATAACTTGCTTCTCCCAAGTCCTTCATATCAAACTGTTGTGCCAACCAGTATTTAGCTGATGTTAAAATTCCTATGTCATTCCCAATGAGCAGAATGTCATCCACATACAACACGAGAAAAGTCATCTTGTTGTCTTTAATTCTCTTATAGACATAAGGCTCATCAAGATTTTGATCAAAACCATAACTCTTAACAGCTTGATCAATCTAATATTTCAAGACCTAGACGCCTGTTTAAGTCCATAAATGGACTTTTTCAGTTTGCATACTCCATGCTCTTGACCCTTTTGGATAAAACTACCTGGTTGCATCATATAGATGCACTCGTCAAGACTTCCATTAAGGAAAGCTGTCTTGACATCCATTTGCCACACCTGATAATCAAAATGAGCTGCAATGGACAAGAGGATCCGAATAGACTTCAGCATGGCCACAGGTGAGAAGGTTTCTTCGTGATCGATTCCTTCTCGCTGGGTAAAACCCTTAGCGACCAGTCTAGCTTTATAGGTTTCTACCTTTCCATCTATCCCTCTCTTTCTTTTGTAAACCCATTTACACCCTATGGGTTTTACCCCATTAGGCAAGTCTACAAGATCCCAGACGGAGTTAGTGTACATAGATTTCATTTCTGAATCCATAGCACTCCTACAGTGATCAATGTTTATATCCTCCATAGCTTCTTTATAGGAAGTGGGATCCTCCTCTTGTTCAGTGGAGACTGCCTCGAAAGACTCTCCATAGAGCAAGTATCTAGAGGGCGGTCTGATGACTCTCCCACTACGTCTAACCGGTGGAGGCTCTTGGATGATTGGAATTGGTTCTTGTTCTCCCACTAACTCTTGTTCACGATGCTCCTCATTCTCATCTTCAGCACCTAGAGGTGTCTGAACAATGGGAACACGATCTCCTTCCGTCTCAGGTATTGGAGATCTAGTAGGTACAGTACGTGGAGCCTCTGTTTGTCTCCCACTAGATCCAGCTACGTATACGGCGGTAAAAATGTGAATTCAAATTGAGTAGGTTCAGTGCGGATCTCTGGAATAGATGAACTGGGAAGATTTTCCCTCATCTCTTCCAAAAGGACCTTACTCTTTGATTCACGTCCTTCTATATATCTATCCTCTAAAAAGGTTGCATTTGTACTGACAAATACCTTTTTATCCTGAGGACTATAGAAGTAATATCCTCTTGCTCCCTTAGGATAACCTATAAAAATGCATACCTCTGATCTTGATTCCATCTTTTCCATCTTTCCTTTAAGCACGTGTGCAGGACATCCCCATATCCGGATATGTCTTAGATTGGGCTTACGTCCATTCCACAATTCCAGGGGTGTCTTAGGGACAAATTTAGAAGGAACCATATTCAATAAGTATACTGCAGTTTGTATAACATATCCCCAAAAGGATGTGTAAGTCCAAGCGGCTACGATAATCTAGAGGGGGGGTGAATAGATTATCTCCATCTTTTCGATTTCGCCCTCTTTTTCGAACCGAATGCTCAAAGACAATAATAAAGGTGCGGAATGTAAACAACACACGTCGATTTAAAGAGGTTCAACCCACCTAGGGCCTAATCCTCTACCACCCCAGTATCTCCGGGATGGATTTCAAAAAGAAAAAAGATTTTATTAATTACCACAATTAATACAACATCTTACAACATCACCTTGAAGAGCACCACACTCTTCTACAACACCACCTTTGAGATTACCACAATCTCTCTTGAAGATTACCATAATCTCCAACGGCACCTTGTGAAGATTACCACAATCTTCAACCTCGAAGAATACCAAATTCTTCAATACCTCAAGAGCACCACACTCTTGAAACACCTATCACCTAGATCACCCAAGTGTATTCTTTCCACAAGAATACTCACAAGGATGTCTTGTGTTGAATGATGATAAAAATCAAGATTACAACTCAATAATGAATATTACAATTTGAGTGCAAGTGTAATGAAGAAAATCCTAGACCTTAAGATGTGAAAGTGAAATACGTAGACTATAAATACAACAAGAGTGTTGAATATGAAGGCTTGGAAATTTGCAGATTTCTTGTTGTTTGATTTGCTTGTGTTGTTGTATCTTGTGTCTTCAATTCATCCTCTATTTATAGGGAAGTCTTCACCAACATAGGCTCCCAACATAGGCTCCTTCTTCTTCACTTTTGTCTACAAAAAGAGGATCACAAGATGTAGAAATATTGTACAAAATTGAAAAGCAAATCTTCTTTGTCAAGGAGTTCAACGGTACAAATTTTCTTTCAAAAGATTGCCTGCAGTATGACCGTCGCTCTCTGTATAAGATTTCGAACGTTTGAATGAAAATAGTGCAATCCAGGTAGGGGTTGCAGGGGGGTGCGACCGGTCGCCCTAGGGTGCGACCGGTCCCCCCCTTGGTTGACCGGTCCCCCTCTCCCCTTTTTTCATAGATTTCGTCTCTGTTTCTTTCTGTTTCAATTTATGCGATCTTCAGGTACCGGTCGACCTCTTGTGCGACCGGTCGACCTCCAATATGAAATGTTGTCCGATTTTTATCAAAAATAAACTTCAAGAAATACTCCAAAAAATTAGTAAAAACATTTTAAATCAATTGGGAGTATTTGGACAACATTTAGAAACATAGTAAACTCATTTAAACAAAACCATCAAAAGTGTTGTCCATTTTTATCGAATAATAAATTCTAAGAAATACTCCAAAAATTATTAAAAACATTTTAAATCACTTGGGAGTATTTGGACAACATTTATTAACATTGTTTTGGTGTAAAAACCAATTAACACAAATTCATCAAAAGTGTTGCCCAATTTTTATCAAATTAAAAACTCTAGAAATATTCCAAAAATTAGTAAAAACATTTTAAATCATTTAGGAGTATTTGGACAACATATAAATAACATTGTTTTGGTGTAAAACAAAATCATCAAAATCATGATAAAAACATTTATCTAACAAACTCCCCATTTTTGATGATTACAAACCAAAACAATTTTAGGAAGTTGATTTTAAAACAAAAATAATTTTCCGGTCTAAAACATCAAACCATTACAAGCAAGATTTATCATAAGTACAAATACACAAGGATAGGAGCAAAGATTTTTCAAAATCATTTTTGCACAAGCTCCCCCTATCAATATGCATATCAAGAACAAGTATACAAGCAACAACTAAGAGTTTAAAGCTTAGCTTTTACAACTTAAGCTTGAATATCATGAGCTTATAAGCTCCCCCTGTCACAAAAGCATCATTAGTCAAGTATAAAAGTCCATAATACACCACATGGACCAAGTATAATCCATAGCTTTTGCGAGCTTATTTACACTTCTTTGAGCTTATGAGCGTTTTTCTTGTTTCTCCCCCTTTGGAATCATCAAAAATAATGTTAGCACGATAAAAACATCATACAATTATATCAAAGTGCGCAATTTTATAGATTTATCGAGCATATTGAGCATTTAAGCTTAAATTCCGAATAAAAGGGAAAAAAACTGCTCATTTGATTTGTAAAAGCTCATTTGATTGATAAAAAAATGATCTCTATAAACTTATAAGACTTTTCAAATCAAGAGAATCATGTAGGTGATGAATTTTTCATTGAAACATTATGTCAAACACGTGGCGTGCGTCGAATAAAACAAGAGAAATATAACGCCTTTGTGATTCATTTAAGCCAAAAAATTTCATCACCAATTGCAATACAACAATATTCATACATCATCAATCATCATAAATATCATATTAATACAAGAATTTCAACAAGATATCAAGATACAAGCACATTCTCAAGGGTTCAACCCAATTGAGATTAAAAAGACAAATTCTTACCATCTAATCGATAAAGATGAACAATGATGATGATAATCGAGCCTCATGAAGTCCAAAATATAAAATGTATGCAATAAAACAAATTTGAAGTGAAATTTGTGTGAATTTGGCAAAGGGGACGAAAAATGGCCAAAATAAGTTAAAATGAAGAATGCTGAAGACAGAACGGTTTTAATCCAAACTTTGGCTTAGGGCGGCCGTCGTGGTTGAGGCGACCGGTCGGCGTTGAGGCGGCGACCGGTTGCCCTCAACCCGTTTAGTTTAACCTCTTGTTTTGTCAGTTTTAATAAAATCCGAATTTTCAACCAAAAATCCGATTTTTCGCCCCTAAATTTTGAAAACATGCAAAATGCAAACGTAAGCCTCATTCAATATGCATTATGTCTAACCGAGCTCGTATGGACGCAAAAGTCTCGGAAGATAGCGGTTTTGTAAAAATGTCCGCTAATTGATCTTGAGATGGTACAAAAGATATATCAATTTTTCGTTTTGAAACACAATCCTTTAGAAAATGATGTCGAATCTCAATATGTTTAGTACAGTTATGATGAACCGGGTTTTGAGCAATGTTTATAGCGGATATATTATCACAAAAGATAGGAACATTTTCAAAAGAACATTTATAATCCGCTAAGGTTTGTTTCATCCAAAGAAGTTGTGTTCAACAAAATGCCGCGGAAATATATTAGGCTTCGGCCGTTGAAAGTGAAACACAATTTTGTTTCTTTGAAAACCAAGAAACTAGGCAATCACCTAGAAATTGACATGATCCGGAAGTACTTTTCCGATTATCAATATTTCCTGCATAATCCGCATCACTATAACCTTTAAGAGAAAAATTTTCATTCTTTGGATAGAATAAACCATATTGAATAGTGCCTTTCAAATATCGAAAAATCCTTTTAACGGCACTCATATGAGATTCGTTGGGATGGTTTTGAAGTCAAGCATATAGACATAAGGCATATGGAATGTCGAGTCTATGGATATAATAAAAAAAGACGTACCTCGAACTTGTTTGTCAATCAGCATGCCTTCCTCAACCTTTGTCAATCTTTACATTGGTAGCCATAGAGGTTGAGATGGTTCTTTTTTTTTTTAATGCCTCACTTCTTGTTTTGTTGAGTACAACCACCTTCTTGGCATTGTTTAACTTGAAGTTCAAAGAAGAATTTGAGCTCCCCCAACATGCTCATCTCAAGTTCACCTTGCATCAACTTAGAAAATTATCTTGCACAAATATTCATTAGTAGCACCAAAAATCATAAATATGCACAAGTAAGCAATCTTGCCCTTTTTCAAAAACAAGTAGGGTAGAATCAACTTTACCTCTTGTAAAACCATTTAGCAAAAATAGCTAAGTCTATCAAACCATATAAGGCCTTTTATAAAAATCATTTGGCCTAGAAAAATTTTAAACCCCGGAGGTTGTTTTATATAGACTTATTCTTGAATAAAACCATTTAGAAAATGGGATTTAACATCCATTTGGTAAAGCTTGAAATATTCTTAAAGCAAGAATGGACAAGTATAATGCAAATAGCTTCTAAATGTGCTATGAGTGCAAATGTTACATTAAAATCATTACCTTATTCTTGACAATACCTACTAACCTTGCCTTGTTCATCAAACTTCTTCCGGAATACCAAAAATTTCTGCAAAATCTCAACAAAGAATTTTGCACAAGAGCATAGTGATATAGAATAATAGAGACATTATAACAAGTAACACACACTATGCTTTCAAACACATTATCAAGAGTTCCATAAAACATTTGAGTTCAATTAAGCTTATATGAAGCTACAAAAGGTCTCTTTTGAAATTTGAAATAATCAATAGCATATAGTTGAGACCTCATTTAAAAGAAGTATTTTAACAAAGCAAATATGTGCAAAATCTAAAAGTCCTCTTAATGGCACTTGTATGAAATACTATGAAAAACAAGCACATATGCACATGACAATACATATATCGAGTCTATAAGAGTAAGAATAACACAAGTAAACGTACCTCGATAATTTATGCCTTTCTTGACAAATAATGATGTAAATGACCATTTGTGAAAATATGTAAATCCTACACAATTCTTAAAACAAAACTAGCACAAATCATAATGATAAAAGTGTAGGCTAAGAGATATCACAAGTAAGCTCATGCCATAAACATCCATAAGAGATGATAACACACTTTAGTCTACAAAAATGCACAAGAGTTTTAAAAACATCATATAAGGTCTTCTTTTTCAAAAATATTTTAAAAGCACAAATATATATTGAAGACCTTAATTAAAAAATAAATACTTGAGAACTCATTTTGCAATTAAGCCACAAATAAAAGCATGCATAATAACAAAATAAATGCATATTTAACTAGGGAGATACGGTTTACCAATTACGCCATTTCCATGGGTTGTGTCGTTCCCACTGTTGATGATATCTTCCCTTTGAGAAGTCACTTTGTTGATGATGGCTCCTTTGATTACTCCATTTCCAAGATTTTTGTCCTTCCCATTGTTGATAGTCTCTTCTTCTTTGAAAATCATCTTGTTGATGATGTCTTTGCCATTTCCGAGGATTGTGTTCTTCCCATGTTTGATTATATCTTCTTCTTGGAAATTGACTTTGTTGAAAATACTTTCTCCTTCTTTGATCAAATGAAATGGTCATTTGATGTCTTCTTGGCGGTATAAATTTTCTTCGATCATTATTTCGCCGAGTACCTAATATGGCATTGTTTTATGGTACCCTCATGTGTTTGGGTCCTTTTGGATTAGTCTTGAGACTTTTAGGTCTCCAACAATAATTAGAGCTATTTATAGCTCGACAAGAATTAACCGTATGACCCTTTTTACCGCAATAAAAACAAGTAATAATTCTAGAAGCATAATGACCAACATGCTTAGAGACTTGATTGTTTTTTATATGATTGATAACATTAAACTTATGATCAAGTTCTAGTTTCGAATTATCACAATAATCAACAATTTCATCGGTACTCAAGTTGGATTTAGATAAATCCCTTTTCATGCAATTAATATCCTCAACAAGAGTACTATTTTCTTTTTCAAGGTTTCTAACCTTGTCAAGTGTGGTGGTGTGAGCACATGATAGTGATTCATAGGAAGTAAATAAACTATCATTTTCATTTTTCAAAACATTGAATTCCTTTTTCAAATTTTTGTACTTAACAAGTAAATTTTGGAATTCATTTTGAAGATCGTCAAAATCATTTTGCAAATCACTATAATCATTTTGAATAACAATATCATAGGAAGTAGAGGGTTTAAGACATACCTCATTTTCTTCTTCGATGCCCATGAAACAATATTCAACTTCTTCATAGTTGGAAGTTGTAGGATGCTTGTTCCTTAGATTTGAACTTGTATCCCTTTGAGAAGTAGATGCTTTTCTTTGACTTCTTTCATTTGCAAATACTCCATAGATGGCTTCTAATTTTTGCCATACTTCATGTGCCGATCGAATTCCTACAATATGTTCATATTCCAAATGGTAAGTGAACAATAAATAACATTAAGAGCTTTACCATTTAAAGATATGATTTTCTTCTCTTCATCATTGATCTCTTTGAGGCCTTTGTGTGGTGTGTGCATCATTGGAATGAATTCTTCATTTACGACAGTGTTCCAAATATCGAACCCGCAACCTTGTAGATAGCATTCCATTCTTTCTTTCCAAAATGTAAAATTTTTGGAATCGAAAAGTGGTGGCTTGGTGGTGGAGGCGCCGGTAAGGTAGAATTCATTCGTAGCCGGTGATCGTTCCTCTTTACTCGCAATGTGGAACGAGCTTGCCAAAGAGTTTGGCTCTGATACCACTTGTAAGTCCAAGCGGCTACGATAATCTAGAGGGGGGGTGAATAGATTATCTCCATCTTTTCAATTTCACCCTCTTTTTCGAACCGAATGCTCAAAGACAATAATAAAGGTGCAGAATGTAAACAACACGCGTCAATTTAAAGAGGTTCAACCCACCTAGGGCCTAATCCTCTACCACCCCAGTATCTCCGGGATGGATTTCAAAAAGAAAAAAGATTTTATTAATTACCACAATTAATACAACATCTTACAACATCACCTTGAAGAGCACCACACTCTTCTACAACACCACCTTTGAGATTACCACAATCTCTCTTGAAGATTACCACAATCTCCAACGGCACCTTGTGAAGATTACCACAATCTTCAACCTCGAAGAATACCAAATTCTTCAATACCTCAAGAGCACCACACTCTTGAAACACCTATCACCTAGATCACCCAAGTGTATTCTTTCCACAAGAATACTAACAAGGATGTCTTGTGTTGAATGATGATAAAAATCAAGATTACAACTCAATAATGAATATTACAATTTGAGTGCAAGTGTAATCAAGAAAAGCCTAGACCTCAAGATGTGAAAGTGAAATACTTAGGCTATAAATACAACAAGAGTGTTGAATATGAAGGCTTGGAAATTTGCAGATTTCTTGTTGTTTGATTTGCTTGTGTTGTTGTATCTTGTGTCTTCAATTCATCCTCTATTTATAGGGAAGTCTTCACCAACATAGGCTCCCAACATAGGCTCCTTCTTCTTCACTTTTGTCTACAAAAAGAGGATCACAAGATGTAGAAATATTGTACAAAATTGAAAAGCAAATCTTGCTGTCAAGGAGTTCAACGGTACAAATTTTGCTGTCAAAAGATTGCACAGCGCGACCGGTCGCTCTGTATAAGATTTCGAATGTTTGAATGAAAATAGTGCGATCCAGGTAGGGGTTGCAGGGGGGTGCGACCGGTCAAGGTGGGGTGTGACCGGTCGCCCTAGGGTGCGACCGGTCGCCCCCTTGGTTGACCGGTCCCCTCCCCCATTTTTTCACGACTCGTTTGTTTCTTTACATTTCAATTTATGCGATCTTGACCGGCACCTCGACCTCTTGTGCGACCCAAATGGTCGACTCAATATGAAATGTTGTCCGATTTTTATCAAAAATAAACTTCAAGAAATACTCCAAAAAATTAGTAAAAACATTTTAAATCAATTGAGAGTATTTGGACAACATTTAGAAACATAGTAAACTCATTTAAACAAAACCATCAAAAGTGTTGTCCATTTTTATCGAATAATAAGTTCTAAGAAATACTCCAAAAATTAGTAAAAATATTTTAAATCACTTGGGAGTATTTGGACAACATTTATAAACATTGTTTTGGTGTAAAAACCAATTAACACAAATTCATCAAAAGTGTTGTCCAATTTTTATCAAATTAAAAACTCTAAGAAATACTCCAAAAATTAGTAAAAATATTTTAAATCATTTAGGAGTATTTGGACAACATATAAATAACATTGTTTTGGTGTAAAACAAAATCATCAAAATCATGATAAAAACATTTATCTAACAGGATGTAGCAAGAGTAGAGAAGCCAAGCATAGACCTGACCATGTCTAACAAGGTCCTGTTTCTCCTTTCTGAGACACCATTCTGTTGGGGAGTACCTGGTGCACTCAACTGGGATAAAATCCCATTTTCTGATAAGTATGTTCTAAAGTCATTGGATAGATACTCTCCACCTCGATCTAATCGAAGTATCTTTATGCTCTTACCTAATTGCTTTTCTGCTTCAGTTCTGAATTCCTTGAATTTCTCAAGTGCTTCAGACTTGCGAGCCATTAGGTAAACATAACCGTATCGAGAGTAATCATCAGTGAAAGTGATGAAATACTCGTATCCACCTCTAGCTTGGACACTAATAGGTCCACATACATCAGAGTGTACTAATTCCAAGACTTGTTTGGCCCTAAACCCTTTAGAAGTAAAGGACCTCTTAGTCATTTTACCTTCCTGACAAGATTCACATACTGGCAGAGATTCTACCTTTAAATCATTTAAAGAGATCCCTTACTAGTCTTTGAATCCTATCAAGGTTAATATGACCAAGTCTCAGGTGCCACAAATAAGTCTCATTAGTAGGAGATAACTTCATACGTTTGTTAGATGTAGTGTGATGCAATGAGCTGTCAGAAGGTTTCAAAGTATACAAATCGTTATTCACATGTCCCTTACAAATAAGAGCTTTATTCAAGGTAATATCAACCACCATGGGTGAAAAATGGACATAATATCCTTGTTTAAACAATAAATCAACAGAAATTAAATTTCTAGTAATATCTGGGACATAATAACAATTCTTCAAAACCAAATGGTTATTATTGCTAAAATAAAGATAAACAACTCCAACAGCCTTTGCAGACACCACAACTCCTGTGCCAACCCTGAGAGTATGTTCTCCTACATTGAGCTCCCTGGTTACTTGGAACCCCTGCAGTGTATTGCAGATATGATTAGTGGCTCCAGAGTCTACTATCCAAGTATCAGTAGAATCAACCACTAAGTATGACTCAATAAAGATAACTCACCATCACCTTGCTTTTTAGAAGCTAGGTATTTTGGACAGTTTCTCTTCCAGTGACCCTTCTCTCCACAATTGAAGCACTTACCCTTAGGCTTGCCATCTGTTTTAGCCTTCTTAGCCTTTTGCTGTGAGCCCTTCTTGTTGGACTTTTTCCTCTTATTTCCTCCATTGCCTTTCGGCTTGGAAGAGGATGGTCCAAAACGAACAACAAAAATGCATCACCACTCTTGGTCTTTAAAACATTCTCGGCATTTTGGAGCTCTTTCATCACCGGTCGGGGGACATGTTAAGTTTGTTCATATTATAACTAACTTTGAACTGCGAGAACATCTCTGGGAGAGTCTCCAAAGCCATGTCAACCTGAGTCTCCGATTTGATCTCAGCCCCTAAAACCTCAGCCACATTAAACTGAGCGATCAATGCAAGCATATGATCTCTCACAGGCGTCCCAGGCTTCATGTGCATGTTCATTATAGACCTAATGGCTGCTTGGCGGGCCTGCCGTCCTTGGTGCTCGAACATTTCCCTGAGGCTTTTCATGATTTCAGTAGCAGAACTCATACTCTGATGTTTCTGCTGCAATACATTTGAGATAGATCTCAAAATGTAGCAGCGGGCCATCTCATCAATTCTTGGCAATATGATTAATCCTCCCACAGACCCAACACTGAACTGGACTCCCACTTTTACCTTTTGGCATATTGTTATTGAGTTTATTGTTACCAAATCCGTCATTAGCCTTTTTTGGTCCAGTTTTCTTAAAAAAATTAGGCTTTAGTTTGTGAGGATTTTCAACAATTAAAGACTTGACTTGAAAAGAGAGTTTTTTAGACTGTTGGGAAGAATGGTGTCTATCCTCAATTCTCAAAGCAACAAATAGCTCTTTGGAGACCTCTAGCAAAATTTGACCAAGATGGTGGCAATTTTTAATCAAAGAAGACACATAGACAGACAAAATCACTTTGTTCGACCCCTTTTGCTTTCATATCATAAATAAGGTTCTCGAACTCAATCAATTAATCAGATACACTTTTAGTATCAACCATTTGAAAATCTAACCAATCATCAATAGACACACGTTTGAGACCTTTTTCAGCAGTACCATAATGATAATCAAGTGCATTCCACAATTCTAGTGCAGATTAGGTATGTGAAAAAATGTGATAAATACTATCAGATAAAGCACTCAAAATTCTACCATGACAAAGAATATCCTTATCAGCAAGGTTATCAGTTTTGTCACTAGAGTCTTTAGTAATATCTTTGCTAGTAGGGGTCTCAGTAGACTTAGTAGCAGAACTTTCACCATTTCCTTTAACACCATTTAAAATCACAGAAAATAATCCTAATTCAGTCATCCAAAATTTCATTTGTTGTTGCCAACACAAAAAAATTTTCCCATCAAAATTTTCAGGCTTGCTGGACAATGACTTAAGAAAATCCATATTCGACAAGTAGCAAATAATTCTAAATTAATAGAAATAGCTTTCCTCTATAACCTTGTTGGAAAAATTAAGCACAAACAACAGGGATTATTAATCTATTAATTTAGGAACAAGCAACAATAAAATAATAATAGGCCAAAAAATAATAATAGGAGTTAAATTTTAGGATAGCCTGGGTCGAAGCACGCCGTAGCGCTCTCTTTAGAGAGGAAACACCCCTACTGCACTGGTAAATTTGTTGATAGCACGTCCCTCTCTCAAGATTCGACAACCCGTTGGTGCTCTCGTGTGCAGCGAAGAGAACCCTAAACCACTTGTTTATAGTCAAATGCTCAAGATTATGAAGGAGAAAATTGAAGAACTGGGGGCTGTTTTGTTCTTAATAAAACGGAAGACCAATTTGTTGTGCTTAATTTGGTAGAATGGAAAAGAAACTGTATTATTGAAAAATTGAGAGCTATTCTGAAAATTGGAAGAAGACGTCTGTTGTGTCTTTGTAAATAGAAGAGTAATATGTTTGTGTGTTTAAAATTGTTGACGTACGTTTTGGTCAACAAGCAAAATATGTAAGAAATTTAACACGTGAAAATATAAATATGCGTAATACGCGTTTATTTATGGCTAATTCTGCCTTTTTAGCATAATGCCGAGCTGGATTATTGGGGTCGGTCTTTCTTACAATCCCGCGTTTACAGGTCCTCTTTTCTATATGTTTTTCTCCATCTTTTCCTCTTAAATGAGGATTTTTATACCCCTCGAGTAAGTGAGTTTTCAATAGTCATATTTGCACTAATCAGTAAAATAATTAGAAAATGACACATGTTCCCTTCTAATCGTGCATGTTAGCCAAGTCTTGCCACTTGGCGACTCCTCTTAATAACTTTCTGACACGTGGTGGTTTCTGATACCAATAAAGTGCTAAGCATGGGCAAATGGTTATTTTTATGAATCTGTCGCGCATGCGTTTCCCGCCGAAATTTGGGCTCGGGGGTCGGGGCTCGGCAGCCATGCTGTGGTTGGGCTCGGTAGCAGGTGAGCCTAATTCATGACGTGTCACCGGGCACCGTTACTGACGTCACCTGTAGACCCCCCACTCGGATGTGTGCTGGGCTTATTGCATGGATTAATTTCTTCCAGCTCGGCTCGGGCGTCATCAAAGGCCCCCAAGTTTAATTCCGAGAGAAGAATTTCTAAAGTCGGAGTTAAACTTCAATGCTAATGATAAACATTTAATGGGGAAACGGAATTTTCAAAGGTTTGTTCATTCCTGGCATCTGTCGCGTAGTGGTTAATGTCTGTAGTGGCGCATTAATTGTGGTGCCATAATGACAGACACGTGGCTTCTTGTGGTTGGACCAATCTTGTGCAGGAATCGAAAAGGCACGTCAGTTCTGTCAGCGGGCGTGGGGACGCGACGTTTTCTGACATTTTCGACGGCTTTTGAGGTTAAAAAGGCGCGTCTTTTCGAATAAACGTTTCGTTTATTGAGGGAACTCCATCTATAAATACCTCCTTTTCCCTCCATTATTCACTTTCGCATCCATTATCCTTTGAGCTAGACTGACTAAGATCGAGCATAAATTTCAGGTCGGCTTCCAAAGTTCAGAGACTTGAAACTTAGGTAGTTTATCGAAATACTCTCTTTTTATCTATAAAATGTCTTCTTTCGAGGATAGTAGAAGCCGTATCTATAGCGTAGAGGTTGAAATCGAGGATCCCCCCTCTGAACCTTCTATTTATTTCTCCCCAGCACGGCCATCTTCGCCTTACAGTCCGAGCATCATTCAGATCTCTTCTCCGGATTCTTCTCCTCGAGGCGGAACATCTTTAAAGCGGACACACACTATTTTTAATCCGGCGCCAGTGACTATTTTCCGAGAAGGCACGGTGTATCAGCCCGGACTGGCACGAGAGAATTCCAACGAAAGATCCTCGAGTGCTGATCTTCGGCAGTATCAGCAGGAAGAGGAGAATATGAATCCATCGGAGCCGGAGCATGATAACGTGGAGCGGGTTGACAAACCCTCCAGAGATTCGAGGCTGGAGAGGCCTCAAGTGCCCATGGGCCATCGTAATGGCGACGGCCGGCAAGGAGGAGGCCCTTGCCTTCGCGTAGAGCCTCAGTGGATGTCGTGTGATACAAACGACATTCCTAGTATGATGATGATCCGGGAGATGGGAGAGCTCCAGCGGAGGTACTGTATTCCAAGTGGCATCAATTTTTGGGTACCGGATGGCACAGAGGTTCCTCAGTACCCACCAACGGGCTGCGTGGCCATACATGCCGCCAACCTCCTATATGGGTTGCGATTTCCACTGCCGGTTTTCCTCACGCGGTGGTTTTGCAAGTGGGGTATGCATCTGACCCAGGTGCACCCTATTTCTTGGGGTAGGATCATCGGCCTCCTGGTGATGTTCCACCTAGAAAAATATCCTCGCCCCAAATTCAAAGAGATGAACGAGCTCTTTATCTGGCGAGCGACTCCTTCATCTCGGGGTCAGCCGTCCGGATGGTATTACGTACAGACCCGACTGGGGTATCCGGACGGCCTAGTGGAAGGTCTCCCTTCATCTTTGAAGGAATGGAAAGAAAAGTGGCTCTGGGTGAGCGGCGAGTGGCAAGCTCGCGTGGAGGATGGAGCAAGGGAAACTGTCATTCATCCTCCTTCAAATTTTGTTTTTGGTTATAGTAAGTCTATCTTTTCTCCTTTCTCTGTTTTTGTTGTCATTGTTTCCTTTTATGTGACTTGACTTTGCTTCTTTTTTTCGTCCTTCTACCTTTATAGAGAATCGAGCATCAAAAGGGCCTCTGTCGGCCACCTTTATCCGAAGGCTGGAGAACATCCAGGCTAGGGGCATCAGGGATAGGCGGATTGAAAGGTTGGCCACTGAGACCAACTTAGCCGCAGCCGGCTGGCAGAGCAGGAGGAGGAGGCTAGAAGAGAGCCTCAACAGAGTCCTCCGGGGACTGAATAAGTACAGCCCCACTTTCCGGGGGAGCAGCCGGCGCGAACGGAGCGAGCTGGGCCATCTCCCATAGCGGCTAGTCCCGTGGGCAGATCGTCTGTACCTGCTGGGCAAATGCGGACTCCAGAGCCGCCGAGCGCAGCTGCCGTCCGAGGTAAATGTACTTAGTATTTTGCACTCTTTCTCTTGAAATGTTCTTCGTGTTTTTTTTATCTTTTAACGGTGGTCACCTTTTGGGCGTGGCTTGGATTTGCGTGCACGTCTTCGCAGCGTGAGGAACACGGCCGCGCGCCGGAACTGGGCGACTGCAGACCAGCCCGCAGATACGGAGGCGGCTCGGAGAGCAGATATCTGGGCTGGCAAACGTCCCGCTGATGGGGTGCCTGAGACAGTGGAACCCCCCCTCCAAATGAGAAGAGAAGAGATTGTGATCGAAGGGCCCGGGCAGACCGAAGGGGCTGGTCAGACAACACCGGTGTATCCCGAACAGGCTCCTGAAGGGGCTGTCCCTTGGACCTTCTCAGACGACCTTGGCCGCGAGGGTCACTTTATCCCTCCGAGCCAAGTGAGGGATGAGTACTGCGAGGGAATGAGTGGGATACACCCTCAGTGGTTCGTGGAGTTTGTCCGGTGCGCCACGACGATGGAGGAGCAGTCGAGAGTTTTACCGAAGGCGGGTCGGGCCGCAATGAATGTCCCAGCTCGTACCTGGACAAAAGGCATTGAGCAATTTTGCTCGGAGACTGGCTTTGAGGAGCAGATTCAGTACGCCATGGGAATGTCTGGGTGGATCATTGGGCTCCTATGGCATGCGATTGGGGGAACTCGCGAGTTGGAGAGGAAATATGCCGATCTGGAAAGGCGGCATGGCGACCTACAAGAGGCCTACGCTACTCTTCAAGGGGTACAAGAATCGTTGAAGACCCAGACAGATGAAGCTACGGCTCTGGCCAACTCTGAGAAAGAAGCTGCTGCGAGGGCCGAGGCAGAGCGAGATCAGGCCCGCAGGGCTGAAGAGGATCTTCGGGCTAAGGTTGTTGAGCTGGAACGTGCTACCGTCACCCGAGCTGAGGAAATGGAAAGACGCCTAGCCGATGTGCGCAGAGAGGCTGAAGAGGTTACCCATCGGCAAGTTGGGGAAGCTCGTGTATAGGCCGTCGAAGCTTATAAGGACTCTGAGGAGTATGCATTTATGTTAACCTGCGGCCATGCGACCAGCCTAAAAAATCCTCGATTTGGTTAAGGCTGGGCGGACTGTTGCTCAGCTTGAGGAAGATCTGGCCTTCCTGGAGGCTGATCTCGATGCTCTTCGCCCGAACTTTGCCGAGGCCCCCAATGTTCAGGGCTCACCTCCTCCGGACGCGGAAGAAGTCGCCTCCAGTGGTGCTGTTGAAACTCCGCCCCCGTCTTAGTCTTGATGCTGTTTGCCCCTTTTTATTTACAAGCTTTCATATGTATTCGTAGGTAGGTGACTTGCCTTCGTGCCTTAGAATGTAATGGGCTCCGGCCTCCCCTGTGTAAATACTTTTGAAGTAGAAATGAACTTTTCTTTCTATCACCTGTGTATTTGTTTTAAGCTTCTTGTATATGCTTGGCTCTTCTCCTTTTTGTAAGATTGTTGCCTATCCTCTTTTTCCTTTTATATTCCCAAGTACGGGGCTCGGTTCCCAGTGCTTCTGAATGAGAGACTTTACCCGCTTTAGTTGACTCTCGTGCTCGGTATATGAACCTGGTCTTTATTTTACGCTTGGTGTATAGACCAAGTCTTCATTTTTATGCTCAGTGTGTACATCGAGTCTTTGTTTTGTGCTTGGTGCGTGACCAAGTCTTTGTTTTTGTGCTCGGTGCGTAACCAAGTCTTTGTTTTGTGCTCGGTGCGTGACCAAGTCTTTGTTTTGTGCTCGGTGCGTAACCAAGTCTTTGTTTTGTGCTCGGTGCGTAACCAAGTCTTTATTTTGCGCTCGGTGCGTAACCAAGTCTTTGTTTTGTGCTCGGTGCGTGACCAAGTCTTTGTTTTGTGCTCGGTGCATGACCAAGTCTTTGTTTTGTGCTCAGTGCGTAACCAAGTCTTTGTTTTACGCTCGGTGTGTAACCAAGTCTTTGTTTTGTGCTCGGTGCATAACCAAGTCTTTGTTTTGCGCTCGGTGCGTAACCAAGTCTTTGTTTTGTGCTCGGTGCGTAACCAAGTCTTTGTTTTGTGCTCGGTGCGTAACCAAGTCTTTATTTTTAAGGATAGATCCGCCTTGTGGGCGAGTTGCCCTTTATCAGTGTGCAAAGGACGTACCCGAGACGACTTGTCGGCATTCAGTTTCTTCCACTGAGGTGATTTTTACTGTCCTCGGCACGTAGCCGAGGTGAGTAAGAATTTCGTCTCCCTTTAGAGAGCTCACAGAATATCAGATGAAAAGATAATTCCCTGGAATCCTATCTCGATCGTAAACCGAGATCTTTATTGATAGTACCGTTTCAGGTAGGCTACATTCCATGGATGCATAAATTTATCTTCACTCAAATATTCTAGCTCGTACGCCCCACCAGATAAGACGTTGCTGACCCGAAATGGGCCCTCCCAGGTTGGCTTCAATGGACTGGGCTCAACACCCGTTATCTTTTTCAACACAAGATCACCGACCTGAAATCTCGTTTCCTTTACTTTTGAATTGTAGTACCTCTCACTCCTTTGCTTATATACATCGTTTTTCATCTCGGCACTACACCTTTTTTCTTCGAGCAGATCTAGCTCGGCTCGGAGCGCAGCCTCATTGCCGTCTTCAGAAAAATTTGCAATTCTGAAGGTAGGGGCCCCAATCTCAACAGGAATCACCGCCTCGGTTCCATAGGCCAAAGAAAAAGGTGTTTCTCCCATGGCCGCTCGATGCATCGTTCTGTACGACCATAGTACCCCGGGTAATTCCTCCGGCCAATTACCTTTAGACTCCTCCAATCTCGCCTTCAAGGTATACTTGAGTATTTTATTAACGGCCTCAACTTGTCCATTCGACTGGGGATGGTATGGAGTCGAGAAGTGGTTTTTAATGTGGAAACCTTCACAAAAATTTCGAAACCTCCGGTTATCGAATTGTTTCCCATTGTCTGTAACAATCGAATGCGGTATCCCGAATCTACAGATAATGAACTTCCATACAAAACTCACAATCTTTTCCTCATCTATTTTCGCCAGAGGCTCTGCCTCGGCCCATTTTGTGAAATAATCCACCGCCACAATGGCATACTTGACGCCCCCTTTGCCAGTGGGGAGTGGTCCGATAAGGTCCATTCCCCATTTGGCAAATAGCCATGGGCTAAATACGAAGGTAAGTTACTCAAGATGATATCTGACCTGAGGCGTGAATCTTTGGCACCTCTCGCATCTTTTGATGAGGTCGGTTGCATCATTTCTTAGGGATGGCCAGTAGTATCCTTGCCGTATTAATTTATAGGCTAATGTCTGGCCCACGGTGTGGTTTCCGCATATTCCCTCGTGAACCTCTCGAAGTGCATAATCCGCATCTGTCTCGGAAAGGCACCGCATGAGTGGGATGGAGTATCCTCGTTTGTATAGGACGCCGTCTACTAGTGTGAACCGAGCCGCTTGAGTTCGTAGTGTTCTGGCTTCAGCTTTGTTTTCAGGTTGAACTCCTTTTTCTAAATACTTGAATGATCGGGGTCATCCAGTCCGCTCGGCGGTTTCGATTGCATATATCTTCTTTGCGCCAAGTGATGGGGCGACGATTGTGTGATGCAATGACATCCGCGATGGCATCCGTCCCTGGCCGAACCGAGCCGAGCTAAGGCATCTGCCTGCATGTTCTCGGCTCGGGGCACATGTAAGACTTTTGTCTTAAAGTGTAACAATCTCTTCTTGACCAAGTCCAAATATTGTGCGATTTTTTGCTCTTTCGCTTCGTACTCACTGTTGATTTGATGAACGACCAGCTGAGAATCACTGTGTACCAACAGTTGTTTTAGGCCCATAGAAGCTGCCATATCTAGGCCGGCCAGAAGTGCCTCGTATTCGGCTTTGTTGTTCGTTGCGGGGAACTGAAATCGCATGGTCGAGCAGTAGCATTTCTGATTTGGATCGATTATCACGATTCCGCCCCCTGCTCGGCCTGCGGTGGAGGAGCCATCAACGAACAACTTCCATTCTTGGTCTTCCATAACTTCTAATTGTATGGAAGGTGTGAATTCGGCCACAAAGTCGGCTAAAGCCTGTCCCTTTATTGCCGTGTGCGGTTCATATAGAATATCAAATTGACTAAGTTCCACGGCCCACCTGATCATCCGACCAGAAGCGTCAGGTCGGTGCAATATCTGTTTCAGCGGGTAGTTCGTTAAAACTATAATCTTGTGCTCTAGAAAATACGGATGGAGTTTTCGTGCCGCAGTGATTAATGAATAAGCCAACTTTTCCATTGGCGGATAGCGGAGTTCGGCGTCATGTAGCGCCTGACTGGTGTAATAGACTGGATGTTGAATAGAACCATCTAGCCTGATTAACACCGAGCTGATGGCGTATTCAGATACCGCTAGGTACAAATACAAGTTCTCCCCTTGGGTAGGTTTTTGCAATATAGGAATTGAAGAAAGGTGTTGTTTGAGGGATTCAAAGGCAGCCTGTGCTTGCTCGGTCCACTCAAAATTTTTGTTCTTTTTTATAATTTCGAAGAAAGGTTTACACTTGTCTGTGGATCGCGAAACAAATCGGTTAAGGGTGGGCAATTTGCCTGTTAGGCTTTGTACCATTTTTACAGAGTTCGGGGGTTCTAGATCGATGATGGCTTTTATTTTATCTGGGTTAGCTTCGATTCCCCTTTGGCTGACCATATACCCCAAAAATTTACCCGAGCCGACCCCAAACGTACACTTTCTCGGGTTTAACATCATCTTGTACTCTCTCAAAACAGCAAACATTTTATTAAGATCGTTTAGATGATCGGATATATACAAATGATTTCACCAAAGATGTCATCTACGTAAACTTCCATAGTACGACCTATCATTTTCTCAAACATCTTATTTACTAACCTTTGGTAGGTCGCGCCAGCATTCTTCAACCCGAAGGGCATCATCTTATAACAGTAAATTCCACGAGCAGAAAAAAATGATGTATTTTCTTCATCATCTGGGTGCATTCGTATTTGGTTGTAACCCGAGTAAGCATCCATGAAGCTCATTAACTCGTGTCCCGCCGTGGCATCTACCATATAGTCAATGTTTGGTAACGGATAACTGTCCTTAGGGCATGCCTTATTCAGGTCGGTGAAATCCATGCACAGGCGCCACTGGCCATTGCTTTTCTTTACCAAAATAGGATTGGCAACCCATCGGGGATAGAGGGCTTCTCGGATAAATTGATTATCTAGCAACTTGTTAACCTCGGCCTCGAGTGCTGCTTGTCTGTCGGGGCCGAGTTTTCTTTTCGGATAATCTGGGCGGACGTTAGATCAATATTAAGGCGGTGGCATGCATGCTTAGGGTCAATTCCGGGCATGTCTGCATGAGTCCATGCGAAGACGTCAAGATTATTTCCCAAAAACTCAATCAGCTCGGTTCGATATGGTTCTGGGAGGTCATGACCAATATGTAATTGGCGCCCCTCGCTTGGCCTTCCGACATTGATTGTATCAACCTGTTCTACTGGTTCCGCCCATTTTATTTTCTTGCTCTGCCCTTCTTTTATCTGCAGGGGCAACTCATCTTCAGTGGCCGGCTCGTTCTTGGCTGCCGGCTCGCCTTTCATTGCTGGTACATCTCTCGGCCATATCCTCCTTCCTTGTTCTTCCATCATTGGTTCTTTCCCAGGTCGACGACCTGGATTATCCTCCTGAACAATCACCACCTCCCGCTCGGGCTCCTCTTTTGTCTGAGGATTACCTTGTGTGGTCCCACTGGTTTCTCCTCGTTCCATCACATTAATCTCCACCGGTCTGAGTTTGAGAGAGCATTCTCGTGATTCCCTCTGATTCCCCTTATGTAAGGCCTCGCCATCAGGTGTTGGGAATTTTATGCAAAAATGATATATTGAAATGGCCGCTTTTATATGATAAAGCAACGACCTTCCAATAATGGCATTGTACTCCGAATCGGCGTTGATTATTTTGAATGTTGTCATGACGGTTCGTTTATGTGACCCTTGTCCCATTTGAATGGGCAAGTCAACTTCCCCGAGCGGAATTATTCTTCATCCTCCAAATCCCAGAATGTTGTCGTTGCATGGACGGATATAGCTATCGTCCACGTTCAATCTTCGAAAAGCTCGGACATAAATGATCGATGAGTAGCTTCCAGAGTCGATCAAAATTCTATGAACTGGAATACCCAAAATCGGTGCGGTAATGACCAGGGGGTCAGAATGAGGATGGACCACATGGTCGGCATCCACGTCCGAGAACACAAAGCAATCGGTGGGTTGGCCTTCCTTGATTTCCGCCACCTGAACTTGCCTTTCGGCGTGGGCGGCCTGTCTGACCTCAGCCTTTCTTTTCCTGTTGGAGCGGCTATCTTCAGCTGTGTTAGTGTTGATTCGATTCACGCTTGACATCATGAGGATCTCCCTACCTTAATTTTCGGCTGGTGGCGGCGGCAGGAGAGCTGGATTTGTTATGCGCTCCGGGTTGACACCCTGAGCCAATGCCGGCGGGGGCGGCAGTTCATGAACGTACCTTTTGAGACCGCCCTGCCGAACAACACGCATAATTTCCCTGATTAGATCTCGACACTCATCAGTATCGTGACCTATCGATTTATGATAGGCACAGTATCGACGTGAATCTAATTTTGTCGGCTCAATCTTCAAAGGCCGAGCCGGAGGCAACAAATTCAGACCCTGTACTTCATTCCATATGGTTGATGGAGTGTGGGTCAAAGTACTCCTCAGCGCGGCAACTTCGGCTCGTGCTTCCTGGAGAGCCCTAAATCCGGTGGTCGAGTTTTCCAAGAATGGTCTAAATCCCGACCCTAGCCCAATTGCTGATTCCTTCCTTCCGTCCTTTCTCATGCCCCCTAGCCGGTATTCGGGGCGGTTACTTGCCATGGCTTCTTCCGCGCAAATATGGCGTTCCGCGCGGACCAGAAATTCTTGGTACGAGGTCACCCCCGATTCATGGATAGAGTAGTTAAACCAAGTGTCGGGGGCAAGGCCAGCCATGGCTGCAATTAGAATGGCGTCATCTGACACTGGTTCCATCTCTCGAACTTGCTTATTGAACCGAGAGATATAGCTTTTCAGGGGCTCGTCCTTCCCTTGTTTGATGTTCACGAGGGAGTCCTTAGGTGCGGCTCGGACTTTGGAAGTCAAGAAATGCGTCGTAAAGGCGGAGGCCAGATCCCCCCATGCCCGAATGGACCCCTGTGGTTGGGTCCTAAACCAACGGTGGGCTCGGTGCCGCCAACGCCAATGGGAAGGCCTGCGCAGAGGATGGCATCACTAGGATTATACAGTTCCATCCATGCTAAGTACTTGTGGACGTGAGTGGTCGGGTCGGTTTCCCCATTGTAGAGACCGACCTGGGGGATTTTCAACTTTGGCGGTATTGGGGTCGCCAGGATACCAGGGGAAAACGGTGATATAACAGCCGGTTGGTTCATTGCTTGGGGCGGTCTCCGAGACTGTTCGCCTTCTGGACCGCCTTCCAATTCATTTAAACGACGGCGAAGGCGGTGTATTTCTACATCCCGTTCCTGCCATAGGCTAGGGCCTTGGATCTGATTGACCCTAAGCGCCTCCCGCTCATCCGGAAACCGGAGTCGGGAACTTATCGATCGAGCCGGGCGAAAAGGATCAACTCCCAGTCGCCCGGCGAACACCGAGTGGGCATGGCGATGTCGTGTTGGCTCTGGTAGTGACTCCGCTACACGACTTTGCCCCTCCTCATCTTCTCGCGGCCGCCTTCTATCACGACGGACACGCTGTTCATTACCTGAACTGGCTTCTTGGGCTTCATTATGAGGAAGCCCGGGGACTTGAGGATTGATATTAACATTTAGTTGTGGATTGAGTGGGTTAGTATTTACAAGGAGTGGAGGAGGTGCTTGAGAGTTTGTGGTAGCGAGAGTTTGTGATATGAGTTGGTTCATTTGCTGTACAAAAGTTGGGTTAGCAATTAGCTGAGCGAAAGGAAATAAAGTGGTGCTCCCTGCTTCTGTCTGGGGCATATGTTGACCATTAGTGGTCTGGCCAGTTTGGTTGTTCAAGTGTTGCTCTTCACTCAAACGAGCATTTCTCGACTGTTGACTCATTTTGTCTATTACGAAAAGGATAAACGTTGAACTTTACCTGGTTTTCACTTAACTTGCTTTTGCCTGGAACTCTGACTGGACCAATACGGAGGCCCCCCTTCCTCTAGCGCCAATTTGTTGACGTACGTTTTGGTCAACAAGCAAAATATGTAAGAAATTTAACACGTGGAAATATAAATATGCATAATACGCGTTTATTTATGGCTAATTCTGCCTTTTTAGCGTAATGCCGAGCCGGATTATTAGGGTCGGTCTTTCTTACAATCTCGCGTTTACAGGTCCTCTTTTCTATATGTTTTTCTCCCTCTTTTCCTCTTAAATGAGGATTTTTATACCCTTCGAGTAAGTGAGTTTCCAATAGTCATCTTTGCACTAATCAGTCACTAATCAGTAAAATAATTAGAAAAGGACACATGTCCCCTTCTAATCGTGCATGTCAGCCGAGTCTTACCACTTGGCGACTCCTCTTAATAACTTTCTGACACGTGGTGGTTTCTGATACCAATAAAGCGCTAAGCATGGGCAAATGGTTATTTTTATGAATCTGTCGCGCATGCGTTTCCCGCCGAAATTTGGGCTCGGGGGTCGGGGCTCGGCAGCCATGCTGTGGTTGGGCTCGGTAGCGGGCGAGCCTAATTCATGACGTGTCACCGGGCACCGTTACTGACGTCACCTGTAGACCCCCCACTCGGATGTGTGCTGGGCTTATTGCGTGGATTAATTTCTTCCAACTTGGCTCGGGCGTCATCAAAAAAGAAACAATCTGCTCATATTTATAATTAAGATAAAGGCTCATTTCATTAACCCATCATCACCACTAGCATAAAAATAGGAAAGTGGGTCTCTAGTAGCCGTTAGTAGCTTAATGGCGAAGGAGTAGAAATTTTTTGTTTTAAATCAAAATCTTATCTTAACATAATCAACCTGACTAAGTAGCTTACATTGGAGAAAATAAAATGAAAGTTGGTTCCAAAGTCCCAATAATTAGGAATGACGAAATCCCCGTAGAGAACAATTCTCATTGGTACCTGAACAAAATGGGGGGAGAATCCCCGGGTTATTTGGGTATGAGACCGAGATGGGGAATCCCCGCTTCTAGAACTGGGTATGGGATGAAAATGGTATATATATCCCCGGTGCCCATTCTTGACCTCGATTAGATAAAATCGGGATTCCCCGTCCCCATCCCCATTTCCATTCCCCGAATTTATATATATGAATTATATTTATATATTAATAATATTTATAATATTTTATTTTATTTATTATACAAATTAAACCCTTAAGTCTTTATAATTTACGTGTTCTAATTCGTTTTTTTATAAATTAGGAATTTATGTTATTTTTGTATTTTAATTATTAGTTATTTTAACTAATTATTTCCAGAATTTTTTATTAACAAATACAAAATGGGGAACTCAATTCCCCATGGGTATGCCGTTCCCCGAATGGGATTCGACATCCCCGTCCCAACTACCCAAAGTGGTAAATGGTACGAGAATGATATTTGAGATGAGATTTTAATTGGGACAGTGATGGTATATCCAATACCAGCCCGGTCCCGTCCATTGCCAACCCTACCAATAATAGATTGGCCAAATTTGTCCAAGGCGAAGGGTTTTTCGCTTTATACTTTTTGTAACTTACTTTTGTCGAAAAGATAGAGTAAAAAGAGAAATTAGAAAAAAAAATCTAATATAAGCCACAACATTTGGTTAATTTTTTTAAAATATGGTGGTGTATTTCAATCTTGTACTTTGATCCCACCTATGTTGGAATAGCAACTAAAGACTCATTTCTTGATGCAAATATTATTATTATTAGCAACAAGACTTTGAATCTATGGTGATTATTTCTATCCATTTCTTGAAAAAGAAAAAAGTATTAAGTCGCAATTTTTTTAAGGGGAAAATGGATTATAACATTAAAGGTGCTCGAAATCGTCCAGCAACGATTGACAAAGAGAGTCCGGGACAACGTCCCAATAAAAATTAGAAGAAGACATATTTTTAGCGAAAGAAGCAAAATAATGAGCTACGAAATTTCTATGCCTTCAGATCCATGAGATACTGGAAATGGATAGAGTAGCCTGCAAGGAAATGATTTCATCTGATATCGCAATACATGAAGCGGGAAACAGAGCTTCTCCATTAATTGCCAGTATGATGGCAACCGCATCTCCGAAAATTTCAATTAAGCTCTGGTTAAGTGATTGGCAAAGCCGCAGAGCTTTCCTTAGAGCCAGAGTCTCAGCAACTGATGCATCCGAGATTCCACAAATTGTTTTAGAAATTCTTTTAAGAAAGCAGCCCGAATTATCAAAAATAGTGTTGGGGATTTATCATGTGCGATATTATATTCCGAGAAAATTCAGAAAACTTACTTGCATTCCCGAAAATGAAATTATAGAAAATGCAGAAAATTAGACCGAGGCTAGAGTTCGACTCTATGTCTTTAAGACGAATTGCCCCGCTACGGTGCCCACGGTTGAATAGCAAACATCTCCCAAGATACAACGGTCTCATCTTGTTGTAGTAGCATTCCAAACAACAAGATACGACGAACTTCGAATGTTTTATACTCTCCCTTTTTATCAAAAAAATTTTGACAGAAAATATGCTGATGAATGTATGTAAAAAATTCTTATCAAAATCTGCAGATTCTTGGGATATATATAGATTACCAAAAGTCACAAGTGAAACAACACAACCGTTCGAACAAACATATTCATTTATTCGAACAGACACGTCCATTGGTTTCATACGAAACAACACAACTATTCAGATGAACCTTTTCAATCCGAATAGTTCCAAATGAACAGTCACACCTTTTGGCAATAATTTCTCATTCACCCGGAAATATCTATAATATTTCCAACAATCCCCACATGAATGAGAAATTACGTGAATCAATGCAAATGCACATGTGAATGCAGACACTAAAGAGAGTACAACCGGAAAGTTATTGTGTCAGGAGAGGTAGCTTCTGGCTTTGAACCTTCCTTAGTAGAATACTATCGGATTTACTTGGCTAATCAGTGAACATGATGTCTTGAACCGTTCAGCCGTTGGTGTAAACCAAGACAATAGCACCCACACAATAACCTCCCTAACATTTCCAGTTCTCATGGTTGTGTTCATTTTGGCCCTGAACAATCTTGGGTTTCATAAATGTTTTAGATAATTCAAGCCTCGAAATTCTCATAGAAGCGGCCACACTTCACATTTACATAGGTGACCTCCTATTAAGAGTATTCTGCCATACTCCACTTGGTTTAATCAAGCTATAGGAATCATTAAAAGTTGATCTTAACCTTACATACTTCTGCAGAAAGCACTTTTAATCATAGGAATGGGTAGGAATTTTATCCTAAGTGCTTAACTGAATCTTCATAACTTAGTTGTCCCATTGAACCAAGTTCTTGGGATCTCCAGTCATCATGGTTGGGTTACCATTACAAAGATTCATGCGTAATAGGCTTTAATCCCATTCCCTTCGATAATCGATATTTGATCTCCACTTCAATCAAATTTGCGCGCAAGATTGAGATCAATATCTTCACATATTTGAGCATATAATCCCTGAGCATGTGTAACCACTTCAAATTGACATAAGTGCCACCGGTGGACTTTCAAGCCCTTCAATGTCAATGTGGCTTTATAACACCTTAAGCTCATATAGACTATTGTCAATATGTCATCTCTTTTTAGGAAGAGATTCGTTTGTCATTATCTATACAATGATTTAATAGTTGTACATGTTCCCTTCAAGTTCGGTACAACAATCCATTTTGGGCCTACCTTGATAAGGTTTAGCCTTTAAGGCCTTTTTTCTACACCTTTCCTTCGTATCTCAATGTGTGCATTGTTGCAACACTAAAGAGTACACTAAAAGATGCACCTCTTCAAGAGAAATCACAGGTGACCCCTTTTAGCTATCAATCAGCCATGTCAATGTCAATTGACTCATTTTTTTTTCTTGGGATACATCTCAAAGAAATACAAGGACACCTCTCAAAGAAACTTGTATTTCTTTGACACTGCAGTTATTGGGGTCAATCTTTGTCAATACTGAGGTAAATTTATATTTACCAAACATCCCCATTTTTGAGGCAAAACTCACCACCCTCACAATGTGCAACAAGGTCAACTTTGAGAAATGTCAATCTAACAATTGTTATTTCTCACAAAGTTCAATTGTGATTGTATCCCAACTGACAAACAATCCAATTGCTCACGCAAAATTCCAAAGAATTTTCCAGGAGGGCTAAAGGACTCAGTTGTATACATTCACCATATTTTAGGTAGAGTTAACTAGCCATGCGCTCCCTCTCAAGGGGACGCTTGATCATATGTCTCACACAAGGGCATTTAGATTTGCTCATGCCTTCATTGACATATTTTGCTATGTGTTATGACACTCAAGTTGGCACTATGTGCCCTGCTTATAGCTGATTGGCTATCGCAGTATCCCAACATGGAATCCCACATTTCAAGGTATTATCCTTTATGTGGGTTGCTAAAGCAAAGCTTCCCTTTCCAATTTCTGGTATCCTTGTTTAACACAAGATTATCCAGAACTTTTATGGCTCTCGGCCACTTTTCTTTAGTTCTGTTAGAACCTCGTCCTGGTAATCCAGTTAGAACCTCGTTCTACCAGATTTTAGACCTTAGTTCCAACAACTCCATTAACATCTTTTACAAGGTGTATAACCTTGGGTGTTATCACATCTTCAGTAACACTTTGAATTTAACTTGTTACTCTGTCTGCCTCTATTGTTACAACACTTTGGGCAACATTTCATGCAACTGTGGTTTTAGTGTTACAACACTTTTGGCAACACCTTCTGTCATATTCAAAAAATACAATAGAAGCTCACCTTGTGTTCCATAAAGTGTGGTCACAACCCCACAATTGTCGATTTCCATTCAGAATCGCGGTTGTCTTTCTCAATCCGAAGTTGAACTATCAAATCCTCAAGCCCCATTTCCTTCCGCTTATGCTTGAGGTAGTTCTTATTTTCCAAATAAGACTCATAAAATTATACTAGAAAACCAAGAACTGAAATTGGTATCTAATTGTACTAGATTACCATTATCAATTTCAATACACATGAGTTTGTAGTAAACTAGTAATATCATGAAATAGTCTTGTCAAAATTGAACACAAATATTTAAACTTGACCTAATAAGATGTTTCTGAACCAAAGTTTTATAAATCAATCAGAAACATAGACTCTAAAAACAGGATTAGTACCAATTTGAATTGCAATCAAGTTTGTATGATAAAACAAAATACAATATACAAATCACGACTCAAATTTCAGTTTTTGCATTCAAATTACTAGACAATATTATAATTCCCAAATACAGAGTCAAAACAGATTAATCAAGTTTGATTAACACATCAATCTACCCCCTAAAAAAAAAACAAATCAATCTGGAAACATGCATAATACCCGATTCAGTCACAAGTGGCATTAATTGATAAGGTTGAGTACATAAATTGAAGACATCAATTTCCAATTTCTAATGCAATCTTACTGTGCACATTAATTTGTCTTCACAATGATTCCATTCATGAATACATATAGGGTCAGCATATGAAGCAAATTCACATGACAATATTATAATCATGAATTATCAGAATCATCAACATTCAAACTTGTATGTTTGGAGTTTACTAAGCAGAAAACAACTTTCAGAAATGACAGATGGGAATCCTAAATGAAATCAGAAAATTGGCATCTATCATCAAATAAATATTTGTCATCCAATAAAACCCGAAATGATATACCGCCCGAACATAACTAATTACCCTCTAACGGTAATTGGATTTCAGAATTCGGGAATAACAAAACATACATATATCATTAGGCTACTTAGAAGCAGACTGGAATGAAACAGTCCAGAAACATATAATACGCACGAAAAAGCGGAAAGAAATTCGTCTTAAAATTGTTGGGGATTTATCATGTGCGATATTATATTCCGAGAAAATTCAGAAAACTTACTTCCATTCCCGAAAATGAAATTATAGAAAATGCAGAAAATTAGACCGAGGCTAGAGTTCGACTCTATGTCTTTAAGACGAATTGCCCCGCTACGGTGCCCACGGTTGAATAGAAAACGTCTCCCAAGATACAACGGTCTCATCTTGTTGTAGTAGCATTCCAAACAACAAGATACGACGAACTTCGAATGTTTTATACTCTCCCTTTTTATCGAAAAAATTTTGACAGAAAATATGCTGATGAATGTATGTAAAAAATTCTTATCAAAATCTGCAGATTCTTGGGATATATATAGATTACCAAAAGTCACAAGTGAAACAACACAACCGTTCGAACAAACATATTCATTTATTCGAACAGACACGTCAATTGGTTTCATACGAAACAACACAACTATTCAGATGAACCTTTTCAATCCGAATAGTTCCAAATGAACAGTCACACCTTTTGGCAACAATTTCTCATTCACCCGGAAATATCTATAATATTTCCAACAAATAGCAACCCCGATTCCAGCACCTGAGGATGAAATACCTCCATCAAAGAAAACGCAAGGGCCCTGAGGTTGGCGATCGACTAGGCAAGTCGTAAAAATGTTAAATATAAAAAACAGAGGGGGAGAGAGATATTGTCTTCATGAATTATGATACAGACTTGGGAATATTATATAACCGTGGGAGGAATTTAATTGATTAATTTTTTTTTTATAATTTGGGATTATTACAAACCCTACCCCACAGTTAGAGCTTATAACAAGAAAACCTATATATTTTGTATTATAATTTGCACCCTTAATAAGAAAAAAAATATTTTAAATTTAAACACCACTTTTGCATTTATAAAATTATTACAGTTTCTCCATTACATTTAAGACAGAATTGAACCTTAATTAGATTTTTTTGTAATTTTGAAACCACTTTGAATTTTTTTTTATAATTAACCCATATTAGGGGTTGTTTTTGCAATTAGGGAGGTTATATTTCATCTTTTTAATTTTTGTTATTGCAACGTACGTGCACCTTGCTAGTCCTTTTAAAATTTTGGGAAAAGATTACGGGGAGATTCTTTAATTTATTTATATTAGAGGACTTGTTGAATTATTTACTTAGTATATATATGTAAATATAATACAAAAATATATAATATAAATCACAGGCTGTCAATGCAATTATTCCAAGGCCTCACATTAACCAATGAAAACAATTCACGTGTGTTTGATTCAAGTTGGTTTTTTTTTAATATCAAGTTGTTTGAAAACCAACTAGTATATTTATCGCTTCACCAAATGAATTACTCGAGTATATACGAATGATGATGTGTATTACACAAAATAACCCGTATATATTATTGATACATATGTATTCAATCATTTTCTCATGTTGACTAATCCTATGTAATTAGATACTACCAAATTAAACCATTGGGGTTAGCAAATGGCCGCACGTATTACTCTTAAGTAGTGAAGAAGTCCGAGTTCGAATCTCTGTAATGACATAGCCATTTTTTTTTAAAAAGAAAATTAGATGCTACCCAATTATACTTTTTATTTTTATTTTCCGAAAAAACACACATGCTCATGTCTTAAGTGGACATATATAAACATCCTAATGAGGTTGGGTGCTACCCAATTGGGTAGCATCGAACTTCTCAAAAAAAGGATCGAGTCTCCATCAACGGTTTCTAGCTAAATCCAGATGCAGTTGCAGTGTTCACACTTAGCCCAACCATTCTTACCATTATGCCATGATGGGGGTTCATAATATCCTTTATTTATTTCAGATAATTCCAAAATATCTTGATGTTTCCGCTAATTACAAAAATGATGCAAAGTTATTTCAAAATTACAAACAAGTTCTCCAGGTTTGATTGTGTCCTAAAATAAATAACATGAGATTTTTCAAATATTTTTGCTTTATGCAGGGGGAATGTAAGATAGAAGCAAACTGTAAGATGTTTTTTTTTGTAATTTTCAAATATTTACTATGTTTTTTGTAATTAACCCGAACCTCAGGTTTTTATTGTAATTATGCATATCCCTTACTTATTTGTATGACATGTGATCCTATGCAATTTCAGGCAACATTTCTTCCATCATTAACAAAAGATTTGGCGAAGCTAATATACAAGACAAGTGAAAATGCAACGAACCCTGCCAACAACCAATAAAAATAATCAAGATGAGCTCGATTCAAGTTGTCGAAGAACCAACTCTCCTGCCCAGGTCCACTTGTGGCCTTCTCGATCACAAATATCAGAAAACTGCTTAAAAAGTTTCCACTGCCAATTATACAATAGAATAAAGCAAGACCCATAGTTTTTAAATCAACCGGAACCTGATCATATAAAAACTGTTGAAGACCACCTAAGGTGAATACTTCACCAATTCCAAGAACCACATATTGTGGAGCCAGCCACCACACGTTCATCGGTACTGTTGCATTGGGCAAGTCGATTAGCCCATATTCAAAAGCAGTTGCTAGACGCTTCCTCTCAATAAAACCCGACCATGGAAATTATAGACAATAAAATCCCAATTCCAATCCGTTGAAGCTTTGAAATGCCTGACGGCTTTAGGCTTATAGCTCTAGCAATTGGAACCAAAACTCGATCATAGACTGGAATAAAGAGAACAGTCGAAGCAGATATCAAGGATTGAAATGCAGCAACTGGTATCTGAAAGTTGGTAGTCATGTAACGGTCCATTGTAGCTCCTTGCTTGTTAAATAGAGTTGAAGGTTGTGATAATACAATGGCATATGGCAAACATGGAAAACATATCGGAAGAAGCCTAAGAATTGACTTTGCATCTTCAATGTCATTGACACTACAAACTTTGTCAATATCCATTGGACCATTATATTCGAGTATTGCTTTATTAAGAAACCTACTGCAAACCAGAAATAATAATTATGAAAATAATAAGTCTTGAGATTTCCTATTCTACATTCATATTCCACTGAATGGGATGAACGCCACATGTACAAACTGATGTTATAATTGTACATATGTCATTCATCCAATACAATTGGATATGAATGTGGAACAGTAGATTTGAACTCTTAATCATCCATCTTGGAAAACACAGACAATTGGATTTACCTAAAGTGAGAATCTTCATGAGGCAGAATTTGTTGAGCTTCCTCTTCAATAGGTAAAATTGTAGAGGCAGTCCTCCAATTTCTTGCTGCTTTCACAAAAACCCGGCCAATTCTCGCAAATGGATTTCTCTGATTGGTGTTTGTGGGAAACCGATACGTCACAGACCCAAGCAAGAACACAATTACTGCAAAGCACATGATAATGCAGGGGATTCCAAAGCCAAGTTTCCAACTTAAATTTTCTTGAATGTAGTTCAAAACCAAGAGATCTACCAAAATGCTTGCGCACAAGCTAAAATTCCACCAATTGAAGAATGAACCTTTTGCTTTATTCTCTTTTTCATTTTCCTCATCAAACTGATCAGCTCCAAACGCTTGCAAACAAGGTTTATTGCCTTGTGCAAATGATACTAAATACAAAGAGAAGAAAAAGAAAATAATCTGAGCTTGAGGAGGAGAGCATGCCAAGTTATCAACAACCATTTTGCAGTCAGAGGAGTTGCTTGAATGAAGTGCGGCTGATAGAGACAAGAAACCAAGTCCATGTGATCCATAAGCAAAAGATATTTCAAAAACATCCATGACATATATTTCTTGAAATATTACAGTGAACCCTTTAAATTTAAGACATAATCATACCTGAGGGGACTTTTTGTAATATTGAAATATCTCTGGAATATTTTGTAATTAGCCCAAACCTCAGGTTTTTTTTAATTATCCCTTTCTTTTCAAAGTAATTCCATAGCCCCGTTTCTAGCTGACTGTCTAATAGTGATTCTCAAGCTATATCACTACGATTACTAATTCGAGCTTATTATTAAAGTCTTTCAATCAAGATTGTTGAGTAAGAGATTGAGAGAAAATCTGATAGAAACTTGATGAGAAATCAATTCAGTGAATCTGGAAATAAAGTTTACACAACATATATAGAAGTTGAACAACTAACTAACAAAACTAACCTATAACCAACTTAACTAACAGATTAACAGTAAAATTGTTATTTACACATTAAATGTGGTTTTAGCTTTTAGCTAAAACACGATTTTGTTTACTATGCTTAATACCCCCCCGCAAGTGGTGCATGGATGTCTACCATGCCCAACTTGGATATAAAATGCTGAAATAATGTAGGTGGTAGTGGCTTGGTAAAAATATCTGCCGTTTGTTGTGAAGAGGGAATATGTACAAGCTTGAGCAAGCCTTCTTCTATCTTTTCCCGTACAAAATGGCAATCTATCTGTATGTGTTTGGTTCTTTCATGTTGACAAGGGTTGTGTGCAATACAACATGTTGACTTGCTGTCCGTATAGATAACATCAGGTTGTGTAATATGGAGTTGAAGATCATTAAGTAGATAAGTTAGCCATTGTATTTCACATGTGATTGATGCAATGGCCCTGTACTCACCTCTGTTGATGATGTCTTGATGTTTGGCTGTTTCTTGGCCTTCCAAGAAATTAAGGAATTACCGAAATAGATGGCATAACCTCCAATACTTCTTCTAGTGTTCGGGCATCTCCCCCAATCTGCATCTGAGTATCCTGTGAGAAGCTTTGAGGAATTTGCAGGGTAGATCAAACCTTTCCCAGGATTTGTTTTGATGTACCTGAGCACTCTATGAGCTGCAATCAAATGTGCATTAGTAGGTTTAGACATAAATTGAGAAAGAGTTTGAATACTATATGATATGTATGGCCTTGTGATTGTCAGATACAACAATCTACCAACTAATCTTCGGTATATTGATGGATCATCTAGAGGAGTACTATCTTTGTTGTGAAGATCAACTTTGGAATCCATTGGTGTAGATATAGGTTTGCAACCTAGATAGCCTGATTCTGTTAAGATGTCCAAAGCATACTTCCTTTGACAAATGGCAATTCCTTTGGTGCTGCGTGCTACTTCAATGCCCAAGATATATTTCAGAGTTCCTAAGTCCTTTATGGTGAAAGTGGCATCCAGATGACTTTTGATAGCCTTGATTTCTTCTAAATTGTTTCCAGCCAAGATTATGTCATCTACATAAACACAAAGAACAGTTATTGAGGTAGGAGAAGTTTTAATAAAAAAGGAACTGTCAGACCTTGACTGTTTGAATCCATAAGTAATGAGGCATGAAGTAAGCTTTTGAAACCATTGTCTTGAAGCTTGTTTGAGGCCATAAAGACTTTTAGTCAGCTTGCAAACTTTGTTGTTGCTGCAATACCCTAGTGGAGGTGTCATATAGACTTCCTCATCTAAGTCACCATGAAGAAAGGCATTGTTAACATCTAGTTGATGTAAATGCCAGTGTTGAGCTGCTGCCAAGGCTAAAACTAATCTGACTGTTGTAAGCTTGGTGACAGGAGAAAAAGTATCAAAGTAATCCAATCCTTCTTCTTGTGTATACCCTTTTGCAACTAGCCTAGCATTGTATCTTTCAATGGTTCCATCTGCCTTGTACTTTACTTTGTACACCCATTTGCAACCAATAGAATGTTTATTGGGAGGTAGGTCAACTAATACCCATGTATTGTTTTTCTCAAGTGCCTGAAGCTCAGTTTGCATTGCTTGTTGCCATTCAATACTCTGACTTGCCTGTTTGTATGTTCTAGGCTCAACTATTTGGCTGATAGAAACAGTAAAAGCCTTGTGCTTCTGGGAGAGTTGTTGTGTAGACAGGACATTACCAATGCTATATTGTTTACCAGATTTTAGAAGTTGAGCTGAGTGTTGAGCTGAGTGTGTTCCTTGAAGAGACTGAGGTAATGCACAATCATAAATTTGTAAATATTTGGGATTGGTTCTGATTCTATTAGATCTTCTTTGATTGGTATCCTGTGGAACATCATGGACAGGATTCTGTGGAACATCATGGACAGGACCAGCTGGTGGTATAGGAGATGTGGACTGTATTGTAGGAGAACCAACCTGCATTGGATTAGAACCATGTTGTATTGGAGGAGAACCAGATTGTGTACTCTCATTATGAGGATCATCAGGCTGTACAATGTTAGTAGGAGAAGAAATAACATATGGAATATCAACAGAATCAAAATCAAAGTTTTGGAGCATTGGAGTTGTGTCTGTATCAGCAGAATTAAAGTTTTGAAAGGGAAAAATTGTCTCACAAAACTGAACATTCCTTGAAATTATTATTTTGTTATTAGCAATATCATAAAGTTTGTATCCTTTTGTGCCAATAGGATAGCCCAAAAACACACATTTAAGAGCTCTAGGCTCAAATTTGGTTCTGTGAGCACTGAGAGTAGAAACAAAGGCTAAGCAACCAAACACTTTTAACAAGTTATAATCAGGAGATTTATTAAAAAGAACCTCAAAAGGTGACTTGTTATTCAATAAAGGAGTAGGGACTCTATTGATGATATAAGTGCGGTTTGCACACAATGATCCCCGAAATGATAAAGGTACTTTAGATGAAATAAAAGAGCTCTAGCAACTTGTAACAAATGTTGGTGCTTTCTTTCAACGATTCCATTTTGTTGAGGGGTTTCAACACAAGAAGTTTGATGTAATATACCATTTGTTTTATAGAAATTACTGAGTAAAAATTCAGAACCATTATCAGTTCTTATCACTTTAATCTTGGTATTAAACTGAGTATGAACAAAGGTATAAAAACGAGGAAGATGAATACTGGTCTCAGATTTGGATTTCATCATGTAAATCCAAGTACATCTGGAAAAATCATCTACAATTGTTAAAAAATACTTGAAACCAGTATTAGAAACTGTAGAGAAAGGACCCCATACATCACAATGTACAAGATCAAAGATATTAGAAGTAGAACTAATCTTTATTGGAAATGAGAGTCTTTTCTGTTTTGCAAAGTGACATACATCACATGAATCAAAATTCCTGTTATTAGAATCTATAGACTGAATTAATGAAAGTCTTTTGCAGGCAGGTGTCCTAGTCTTGCATGCCATATATTGAAATCTGATGAATGACCAACAGTAGATGCAGCAGTTGGGAAGTTTAGATGATATAGGCCATTGATTTCTTTAGCAAAACCAATCATCTTCAAGGTGTTCTTGTCCTGTATGACACAGTGAGAATGAAGAAAATGGATAATACAATTGGATGATTTGGTTAGACTAGAAACAAATATAAGATTATATGTAAAAGATGGAACACATAATACATTAGATAATGACAAATCTTTAGAGATTTTAACTTCACCTAGATGAGTGGCAGAAGTAGACTGACCATTAGACATATGAATGGATATAGAAACTTGTCTTTAGATGTGAGAAAATAAAATAGGATCACAGATCATATGATCTGTTGCCCCTGTATCTAATATCCAATCATATTTTCTAATTAAGATATCACAAGGTTCAGAGATACCTTTGATAGAAGTAGCTGCTGAATGTATTTGAGTAGTGGAGTCAGCTTTTGTAGACTGCTGTGCTTGTGCAAAAGCAAGAAATTTCTCTACCATATCAGCAGAGAATATAGATGGATGAGGATCAGTCTTGGGAGAAACAATAGTGGCATTAGCGTTGGCAGAGTCTGTCATTGTTCTAGGGCCTTTAGGACCCTTCCATCCTGGAGGATATCCAATCAATTGGAAGCATTTATCTACTGTGTGTCCTGTGAACCCACAATGAGAACATTTTGCCTTCTTTTTCTCTTTGTTAACTGGAAATCTTTGAGGAAAAGACTGCTTGGCTAACATTGCCATAGGATTATCTGTATTATCATGTACTGTTACATTGCTTAGAGTTCTTTGTGACTCTTCTTGAAGAAGGAGAGCATACACTTTGGCTAAACTTGGCAATGGAGATGAAAGAAGCGATTGACTTCTAATCGGAGCATAAGACTCATGTAAGCCAACTAAGAACTTGATGACAGTCATTTTGCTTTGAGTATTAATCATGAGTGCGAAATATTGCAAGAGCAAGAACCACAAGTGCATTTGATGACCGCGGCCTAAAACTTATGTACTCATCCCAAAGAGCTTTAAAATTATTATAATAAGTCATGTGATTGATTGAGTTCCTTGAGAAACCGAACTCGAGAGATTTGTCAAGATGAAATACACGAGGGCCATCACTACGAATATACCTGGTTTTTAATTCTTCCCACACATCTTTGGCGGTTGTAAAGTAGAGTAGACTTTGTCGAATTTCTTTAGAAACCGAGTTCAAGATCCAAGATAATACCAAGTTATTGGCACGTTGCCAAGAACTATGAAGAATTCGAGAAGAGGGTGGAGGAATAGGTATTGAACCATCAATGAAAGCTGTTTTGTTCTTGACATTGAGAGCCATTGTTCTGACTCGGCTCCAAGACACATAGTTATCCCCCTGTGAAGGGCTCATAGACTATGATTTGCTCCAGGGTTGTCGCTGGATGGAGGAAAACAGAGAATTGAAATCGATGAAAAAAAGTAGATTGCTCGATTGAAGAAGTTTCTTCAATAGCCATGATCGTTTAATGGCAAGAAAAGAAAAAGAACCAGAATCTTGATGAAGAATCAGAGTTTGGAGAGTTGATGAAGGCAGCGGATGAATTCCTTCAATCTGATACCATATTGAAGTCTTTCAATCAAGATTGTTGAGTAAGAGATTGAGAGAAAATCTGATAGAAACTTGATGAGAAATCAATTCAGTGAATCTGGAAATGAAGTTTACACAACATATATAGAAGTTGAACAACTAACTAACAAAACTAACCTATAACCAACTTAACTAACAGATTAACAGTAAAATTTTATTTACACATTAAATGTGGTTTTAGCTTTTAGCTAAAACACGATTTTGTTTACTATGCTTAATACTTATATCACACAATTAGGGCTGAATAACAAAACAAACTGCTCGATACCCAATTCAAGATTAGTCGTTAAAGCTCGTTTGAGCTCAGTTTAATTAGATTAATAATCAAACCAAGCTCAAACACAATTTTTAAAGCTCGATCAAAATTCAAACAAGATTGAACAGTTATATATTCGGCTCTACTCGACTCGTTTACAACACAATATTTTGAACTAACCATGATGTTGAGCAAAGCAACAATAATTATCATCCGGTATCTCCCCAAATACGAGTCAACAATAAAAGAATAGAGAAGGGGAGAAAGAAACGTCATGCCGGACCACACATTCACGTTTGCCGTCGCCGTTGCCGTGGATTGGCCCAAAGGTCCAGTTAAATAGCTCACTAGATTTGATCTAATTCCATGATAAGCAAATGTCTCGGCCATTTCAACACCTATAATAGAATGATCAAGCAAAATGAAAGTAAAGTTAAATAAAAGGGATAATTACAAACACCCCTGAGGTTCGATCGGGCTAAGTACAGAAAAATGCCTATAGGACTTTGACAATTGCAAAGGAGTAGGTCTCTTGTGAGACCGTCTCACGAATCTAAATTTGTGAGACGTATCCCCAATAGCCAAGTCTGGATCCATAACCCACCCAACTCAAAATAGAAAAACAAAGCAACTGGTTTTGTGCGGTCTCTATCTCTCCACACGGAAACTAAAACGAGCCGTCAATCTACCCCAAAAATTGAAGAAAATTCCATGAGTTGTTTCTTGAGTGGGAGGTGGAAAGGAACAAGCAAAGTTACATTAACGACATGGGAAAAAGGAAGGTGACGGAAATCATTAGATCAAGAAAATTTTGAGGTGGCTTTGGAGTTAGAAATATGAGATTTTTGCTACAGTTTTCAATGAGTTGTTAGTATATATCTAATCAAGGCAACTATTTAAGTTAAATTTAGGGGATTGGGTTAGAGATTGTGAATTTGTGATGATGCAGATGTGATGGTATAAGGGATAACTCGGGTTCTTTTTAAGTCATTTTGTGGTCGGTTGAAGATGGCTAGAATGACTAAGGCCACCGGGCTAGGAATATATGGGATAGTTTTATTAATTTATTCTGATTTTATGTTCTTTTTGTAGGAGATAAAAAATGGGGTAATTATGAGAATGGCTTGGTAGTTTTCTCTATTTTTTGTTTCCTCAAACTTTGTTAATGTTTAATAGGTGTATATAATATAATCAATGAGTAGGTTTGAGTGAAGACTGAAAAGAAGGTAGTAAATAAGGAGAGATAAATGGGTTTGGAAGTAGGAGAACGTGTAGGAGTTACGAATAAGGTCGTCGAATTTGCGGAAAAATTAAATATTTGGGCTAGTAATATTTTTTAGACAAAAAATTAATACTTTTTAGTGGAACTACTAATACTTTTTAGGAGAAAAACTAATACTTTTAGTGACTACTAATATTAATTTCGTTACTTTGAAAACATATACTTTTTAAAATAAAAGTAATACTTTTTCTATAAAAAGTGATACTTAAGCAAGATTGTGTATAACTTTGCAGTTTAATAATATCAGTTTTGTTACTTTAAAACATATACTTTTCAGAGTAAAAAATTGATACTTTTTAAATGAAAAGTGATACCTTTCTGATGTGGAAATTATCACCATAGCCTCGCCTAGGTCGAGTTGACCATCTTGACCTCGCCTCGCGAAATTACCAAAGTACCCTCAGGATCCGCGGCTTTTTTATATGGTCCCGACCCGACCCGAATCCCGGGTCGGGTCGCCCCAACCACACACCGTCGATCGGGCGCCACGTGTACGGTGATCCGCCTCACCCGGTGAATGACGATCTATAAATACGGCACAAAAATCAAGGTAAAGGTAACTTGTCATTATTCTAAATTACCTCGCTCTTTAGCTTCCTAAGTACCTCAACTACCCGATTCGACTTAGGCATCGGAGGGCCTTAGCCGGAGCCATCCCTACTAGCCTAACGTGTGTTACTTTTGTACCCTCGAACAAAGTACCTCACCTAGCTTTTTGGGGATCCTCACTTGGTCGCCGTGGAACACACTTCACCTCGCTTTGTGGGTCCCTAGGTCGGTACATCTGATTTAGCTCCCTAAATCAGTTGGCGCCGTCTGTGGGAAAGAGGTCTAGTTAAAGATGGAGGAGACACCAGGGAAGTTATTGGAAACACCTAAGCATGCGTCCAAGACACCTCAGGGGGTCGTGGAGGACCCTCCCCAGGAAACATCACCAATTCGCCCGCTTCACTTCGCGGGACCATCTTTCGTTCAGGAGGAGGAGCAGATGATTCACATGAAGGCTAGTGACTTTGAGAAAATCTTTGGAAAAAATGTTGGAGGATAGGGAAAGAAAGGGCAAGAAGGCTATGGAGGCCCCTCCCCAAGGTCCCCCAGGGGAAGGGGGGGAATGTGGAAAAACGAAACGAAGTGCTAGTTGATTGGGAAGAGGTGGCTAGTCAAGCTGTCAGGCAACCAGCGAGGAGACCAGAGGAGGTCGTTGGCGAACCAGTCAATAAGCCACGGGATATACACGAACTGAGTGAACAAATCGAGCATGTTACTCGACAACCGGATGATTTGAGGCGGAGGAGGCTGTAACATCCGCCTTGCGAGAAAAGGGGATCTCCATTTTGTCCCGAGATCTGGCCGAGGTGGTCACGCCGAACTTCAAGCTTCCCTCTCCCAAAATATGATGGGAATAGGGACCCTCAGGAACATCTCACTACTTTCGACCACGTGATGCAATTGTATGGACAGTCGGATGCCATGAATGCAAGAATATTCATCACAACGCTGACCGGAAAGGCACGAGAAATGGTTCATGGGATTACCTAGGGAACTGTGGTTTCTTACGAACAGGCGGCTTGAAAGTTCTTATACCGATTCGCAAGCCAAAAGAGCTCGAAGGTCGGCCTCGCATTTGTTCACTATAAAGGCGAGGGTGAAAGAGTCGCTCGGGAATTCATAAATCGGTTCAATGAGGAAGCGTTGGAGGTACAAGATATGCGAATCGACATGATGACTAATATCCTTATCCTTGGATTGCAAAAAGGACCATTAGCATCGGCGCTAAAGCTCGCGAACCGCCCGTCGATAAGGAGCAACTAATGGAAGTGACCCGAGAAATACATACAAGAGGAGGAGATGAATGCCCTTAAAGACCAGGAGTGGTCCCAAGTTGCTCAAGCTCCACGCGAGGAGGGATCTTAGAGAGGCTTCGGTTTAGGGTCGAGAGAGGCTGGGACCGAGGTCCGGATCAAGATCGCCCGGGACAACGAGGCACAATAGATATACTCGTTGAACGCACCCCGAAGTCACGCTCTAATGGCCATTGAGCGAACTGACATGCTAAGGTGGCCAAAAAAGATGAAGACGACCTCGGGTCGAAGAAATATGGATAAATATTGTCGCTTCCACAAGGACCATGGCCACGACACCGAGGACTGCATTCAATTGCGAGATGAGATTGAAAGGCTCATTCAGCAAGGTTACTTACAAAATTTTGTTTTGAAAGAAGAACGAGGGGGAGGACCCAACCGGGACCCTAGGCGAAGATCACCGGCTCGCAAATCGCGAAGTCGGTCGAGAGGTCGCCATGAGGCCGGACATAGGCAAGAACGCCCGAGGGAACGCTCTAGGCCTAGGCAAAATCACGAAGAAGATAACCTACCTCGTAGGGGGGTTATACATATGATAGCAGGAGGTCCTAGTGGAGGTGATTCTCAGAGTGCAAGAAGGAAACATGCGCGTAACCTCACTCATGATTCTAAGAGGAAACTAAAGGTCATGAGCGTCCAAAACTCTAGCCCTATTACATTCGATGGTCGTGACCTCGTGGGGGTCGAGGCAGGCCAAAACGACCCGATGGTTATCACGATGGATATCGCCAATTTCGCTGTACAAAAAGTTTTGGTGGACAATGGGAGCTCGGCGGATATATTATTTATGCATGTGTTGAGGAAGATGGAACTAGATGTAATCGCGCCTTACGTGCGGTTGACACTCCGTGATGGGGTTTGGAGGAAGCGAAGTGGTTCCCCTAGGAACCATTGATCTCCCCACCTCGCTAGGCGAAGCGCCGTGCGAAAGACAATCATGATCAAGTACACAGTAGTAGACGCCCCATTTGCTTATAATGTGATTATGGGGCGACCCGGACTGAAATCAATTTCAAGTCATGGTGTCCACTTATCATTTGAAAATGAAGTTCCCTACATCGGGAGGGATAGGCGAGTGCGAGGCGACCAGAAGACGGCTAGAGAATGCTATAACGTTTCCCTAAAAAAGAAGAAGGAAGGGAGAAAAGTGAGGACTATAAAGCAAATAACACGCGAAGAGGAGGCTAGGCTAAGTAAAAAAGAAAATGAGAAGGTTAAAAAAGCTAGGACAATGGCGGAGTATAGGGTTGAGCCAACGGAGCAATACAAAGTGATTGAGCTCGAGCCGAGCGACCGGATAAGTTCACTAAGATAGGGTCGCAAATGGACTCGAAGCTAGAAGTGTTGATGATTCAATTTCTTAGGAGAATGTGGACATTTTTGCTTGGAAACCGTCGATTTCAAGGCATAGACCCCGAGGTGATGGTTCACCGACCGAATGTGGATCCGTTAGCGAGGCGATGAAGCGAGAAAAAGCGAAGCTTTGGAAGCGAAAGAAACAAAATTATAGAAAACGAGGTGAACAAGTTATTGGAAGCGAGGATATGTTGTGGAAATTCGATTCACTGAGTGGCTATCAAATGTAGTTGTAGTGCCCAAAGCTAACAACAAATGGAGGATGTGCACTGACTTCACGGATCTGAATAAGGCATGCCCCAAGGATCCTTACCCCCTACCTCGCATCGACCTGTTGGTGGACTCCACAAATGAGGATGTGCCTTGCTTAGCATGATGGATGCTTACCAAGGATATCACCAAATTTTTATGGCGGAGGAGGATAGGGATAAGACCTCGTTTGTGACGGAGAATGGAGTTTATTGTTACATGGTAATGCCGTTTGGGCTAAAGAACGCGGGAGATACTTATCAGAGGTTAGTCAACCTCATGTTTAGAGAGAAAATTGGCAAATCAATGGAAGTATATGTTGATGATATGTTGGTAAAAAGTGTGATGGAAGAGGATCACCTTGAGCATTTGAGGGAGGCTTTCAAAATAATGCGAGCCTATGGTATGAAGTTGAATCCTGCGAAGTGCACCTTCGAGTCGAGGTGGAAAATTTTTGGGTTTCATGGTGCATGAGAGGGGGATCGAAGCGAACCCGGAAAAGATAAAAGCTATAATGGAAATGAGTTCACCTAGAACGGTCAATGAAGTACAGCAGCTCACAGGGAAAATTGCCTCATTGAACAGGTTCATTTCGAGGTCAGCTGATCGCAACCTTCCTTTTTTCAACACATTGAGAAACATGAAAAATTTTCAATGGACGGAGGAATGTGAGAAGGCATTCGGAGATTTGAAAGGATACCTTATGTCTCCACCTTTACTTGTCCAAGCTAAAAAAAGGAGGCTCTATTTTTATACCTAGCGATTTCGAAGCGAGCCGTGAGTTCGGTGTTGGTGCGGGACGAAGAGGAGTTCATCGCCCGATTTACTACGTGAGCAAGTTGTTTCTGGGGAGTCAAGAGAGGTACCTAGAGACAGAAAAAGGCGCTCTGGCCTTGTAGTATCGGCTAGGAAGTTGCGACCTTATTTCCAATCTCATCGATAATTGTCCTCACAAATCAACCACGAGACAAGTGTTAGAAAAACCGAGTTGTCAGTCGCTTAGTAAAATGGTCCGTGGAATTGGGGGAATTTGATATTAAATATCAAAGTAAAACGGCGGTGAAGGCTCAAGTCTGGTGACTTCGTTAACGAAGCAAGTGGGTCGGAAAATGAGGTTCAAAAAGAGGAAGTAACATGGCTCTGCATGTGGATGGGTCGGGCGGTGGCTCGGAGGCGGAGGCTGGGATTTTATTGCAAAAGCCTAGCTCGTTCGAGGTGGAAGTGGCACTTCGCCTCGACCCGAGTGACAAACAACGAGGCCGAGTCTGAAGCTCTGTTGGCGAAAAAAAATGGCGCGAAGTGTAATGTGAAGAAGGCGATAGCTTACACTCGACTCTCGATTAGTGGCAATGCAAATTGAGGGTTCGTTTGAAGCCAAGGATCGATCCATGACTAACTATTTGGAGAAAGCGAAGCGGTTGATGGAAAAGTTCGAATTTTTTCAACTACAAAGAGATCCCAAGAAATGAAAATGAGCGAGCGGTGATGCTCTGCTCGCCGCAAGTGCGATAAGTGGGAGTAGTTCAAGGAAGGTGATTGTCTTTGGTGGCGACGCAAATGACACGGACACGCAAAGCGGAGCAAGGTCCCATCGGCGATATCGGCGAGGCTCTGGTTTGTGCAATTGACGCCCCAATAGATTGGATGGAAGACTTGAAAAATTTCCTAGAAAACGGAGCGTTACCGATGGACCCGATAAAAGCTAGAAGGGTCCAAGTTAGAGCGTCCCGGTTCATAATGATAGACAATGAGCTGTATAAAAGATCGGTAGGAGGACCGTTAATAAAGTGCCTCGGTCCGGAGAGGGCGATGTATGTAATGAGGGAGATTCATGAGGGCAATTGTGGTAACCACTCGGGAGGTAAGGCACTCGCCCAGAAGGTGATCCGGCAAGGTTACTTTTGGCCAACTTTGGCAAAGGATACAATGGAGTTTGTTAAAAAATGTGCGAAGTGTCAGTTCCACGCGAACCTAACTCACCAGCCAGCGACCCAGCTGGAAACGATCCCCATTGCTTGTCCTTTTGATCAATGGGGAATCGACATCTTGGGTCCCTTCCCAGTGGCTAGAGCTCAGAAGAAATTTATCATTGTGGCGGTGGAGTACTTTTCTAAGTGGATTGAGGCCGAGGCGGTGGCCAAGATATCGGAAACCGAAGTCATGAATTTCTTGTGGAAAAATATTGCATGTAGGTATGGGGCTCCCAGAATCTTAATATCAGATAATGGCACTCAATTTCAAGGAAAGAAGGTTAGGGAGTGGTGTGAAGAATATAAAGTGAAGCAAAATTTTACAGCTGTGGGAAACCCTCAAGCAAATGGACAGACTGAGGTCGCAAACAGAATTATTCTACAACACCTAAAAACGAGGCTAGAGGAAGCGAAGTCGTATTGGGTGGACGAGTTGCACTGAGTCCTATGGGCATATCGAACGACCCCACGAACCTCGACGGGAGAAACGCCTTTCAGTTTAGTGTATGGGTCGGAAGCGATCGTGCCCGTGGAAATTGGAGAAACTTCGCTTCGGGTCGCTCGGTACGAGCCCGAGAGAAATAGGGAAGCTAGAGAGCTCGAGCTCGAGCTCATTGAAGAAAAGCGAGACAAAGCGTTTATTCAGATCCAAGCAGCTAAGGGAAGGATGAAAAATGCATACAACAAAAGGGTTCATGAGCGAAGCTTTCAAGTAGGGGATCTAGTGCTCAAAAAGTGGAAGTGTCCAAACATGTGGGGAAGTGTGAGGCAAATTGGGAAGGACCTTTTAAGGTAATTGATGTGCTGAAGAGAGGAACATACAGACTAGAAAACATGCAAGGAAAGGAGCTCCCAAGGCCTTGGAACATTCATAACTTAAGGAGGTTCTATACTTGATATTGCATAACTAATCTACTTTATGTACTTAGCTTAATTTTGGAAGAATTGAAGGTTTATGTTAAAAACTATCATCAATGAAAGAAGATGGAATTTCACCTGCAATGTTTACCTTTTTGCACAAATTTGCTTAGTGTTTCAGGGTCGCAAGCGAACCACTAAAGATAGGCCCCCTAAAAGGCTAGCAGGCCCAACACGATCCCACGTAGGATCTAGGCCATAAGCTCCCTTTGAGGCTGGCAAAGCCCACAATGGTCCCAACAAAGGGACCTAGGCTCGCAAGATAAGCCCCCTAAAAGGCTAGCAAGCCCAAGACGATCCCACGTAGGATCTAGGCCATAAGCTCCCTTTTAGGCTGGCAAAGCCCATAATGGTCCCAATAAAGGGACCTAGGCTCGCAAGATAAGCCCCCTAAAAGGCTAGCAGGCCCAAGACGATCCCACGTAGGATCTAGGCCATAAGCTCCCTTTTAGGCTGGCAAAGCCCACAATGGTCCCAACAAAGGGACCTAGGCTCGCAAGATAAGCCCCCTAAAAGGCTAGCAAGCCCAAGACGATCCCACGAGGGACCTAGGCCATAAGCGCCCTAGGCGACCCCACGAGGGACCTAGGCCATAAGCGCCCTAGGCGACCCCACGAGGGACCTAGGCCATAAGCGCCCTAGGCGACCCCATGAGGGGTCCAGGCCATAAGCGCCCTAGGCGACCCCACAAAGGACCTAGGCCGTAAGCGCCCTAGGCGACCCCACGAGGGACCTAGGCCATAAGTGCCCTAGGCGACCCCACGAGGGACCTAGGCCATAAGCGCCCTAGGCGACCCCATGAGGGATCCAGGCCATAAGCGCCCTAGGCGACCCCACGAGGGACCTAGGCCGTAAGCGCCCTAGGCGACCCCACGAGGGACCTAGGCCATAAGCGCCCTAGGCGACCCCACGAGGGACCTAGGCCAATTTAAAAAAAAAAAAAAAAAAAGTGGATCGAAGTAAAGTCCATGCAATATATAAAGGCGAAGTGCAGTATATCGAAGTGACACACAAGCGAAGTAAAGCAATAGTAAGACATAAAAACGAAGTAACATTTGAAGTACATTAAGAGGCGATGAGATCGTGAATAAAAATACATCTAAGTTAAATACTTCATTTATTTACATAAAAAGCCCTAGGAGGCTAAAAAAGGTTTCACGAGATCGGTGAACTCATCGACCTCCTCCATTTCATCGACGACCTCTACATCACGCGAGCTACCCACCTCGCCGCCGCCTTCGGCGACGTCGCCTTTGGCTCGTCCTTCTCAAAGGGGTCAAGCTTGTCGGGGTCGAAATCGGCCTTAAAAGCTTCCTTCTTAATTCCCTGCTCGCGGCACCGCTCAAAGCCATCAAAGAGGTACACCACGGCTCGCTCGGCAATGAGTTTCTTGCAAGACGAGGATCGGAGAAAGGATTGAACCCGGCAAGACGAGACGAGGCTAACGAGGCCTTATGCTCTTCGGATGAGAGATATTCTTCAAGGCCTTGTTTCCGGCCTTTTTCAAAAGAATCTGCCACCTCCTTGATGTGGTGCACCTCGCGAGTTTTGAGCTCGTTTTGAGACGAAGCAAGTCGGGCTTTCGGTCGCTACTTCCTTGAGGAGTTCGGCTCGAGCCTCCTCGACGGCTTTTGCCTTATCCGGCCGCTTGATTCGGAGCCTTACATGGACCTCGCTCAGCTGATTAATGTACACCTCGTTCTGGTGCTTCCAATCGGCACCGCGAAGCGCCATTTGGTGCAACAGGGCCGAAAGCTATTTAAAAAAAAATAAAAAAAAATAAAAAATAATAAATGGGCGAAGTAAGTGGTGGCGAAGCGAGATAGAAGCGAAGGAACAAAGTTGGATAATTTAAATACATTCACATACCGACATGACCTCGTGAGCCGCCAACTCTTCGAGGCGGGTGAACTCCGTGGTCATCAAGGCAAATTGGTCAGTGGGGAGGGTAGTATAGTTATACAGTTCGAAGGAATCCTCCCCAGCCTTCGTCTCGAGGACCGAGCTCCGCGAGCTAATATTCCAGTTCGGAATGGTGCGAGGCATGGCAAGCTCGCGAACACGAGGCCTAAGGTCAGGAGCCTTCTCGCGAGCCGCGAGCCGTTGAGCTTGGAGATGGGACTCGCTCCGGTTCAACCACATCATCATTTGATCAACGGTGGGGAGGTTGGCATCAGTAGGCTCGAGCTCGTCGTGAGCTAGCATCTCGGGGGAAGCACCCATAGAATCAGGCGAGCTCCTAGCCTTGCGAATTTTTGCCCTTTTTGGAGCAGAACTTTCAACCACCTTTTTTCCCTTGTCCTCCCTAGGCTTGCTACCCGAGGCCTTAATGGTTTTCTTGAGGGGCACCTCGGGAGCGGGGTCGACGGTTACGGTCGTAAGGGGGGCCGAGGCTATGACCACGCCCAACGGTAAGTCCGAAGCAGCAGCCTCTTGGCGGGCTCGCTTGCGAGCTAGCAAGGCTTCCTTGTTGTTGCGAGGCCTTGTCAAGAACGGCGGATCGGACCGCCATATCTGCATGAATAAAAGCCAAGGCATCAATACAAAGTATGATAGGCGAACTGAAAAATTAAAAAGAAATATATTACCAAGGGTTAGAGTTTCATGGCGAGGAGCGGGGCTAAGGCCGACGAGGGATAGAACATCTTCGGTAATGAGGTCGCAAGCCTCATACCAATGTTGGGTAAGCATAGAAATGAAGTTGGTACCCCAAGAAACACGAGGCAGGCCTCGAAGGCGAGGGCGGCCCAGCTTCCAATCCGAAGGTAGCTCCCAAGGATTTTCAATAGGGGCTCGAATGAACACGAACCTATCTTTCCAAGGCCACACCGAGGAAGGAACTCGATGCAAAAATTTCCGGTTAGTACGAGGTGAAATGTAAAAGAATCCGGAGTTAGTAGTGGTAGTGGAAGAATGGATGGTGTATAGCTCGCAGAAGTGAGAGAGTGAGGGGCCTCGCGAAATGTTTCATTAAAATGATGAAGCCTACAATGTGACGATATGAATTTGGGACGAGCTGAGCGGGGCAAACATCGAGCCCTCTTAAAATGTCAACAACGGGGCGAGCCAAAGGAAATCTAAGACCCGCCTCGAAGCTAGCGAGGTGAAAGGCTAAGCAGCGAGGTGGAGGCTTGTCTATCATGTCACTAGTAGTTGGAATGAGGATTTGGTATGAGGCGGGGATATGGAAGTTTTTCCTAATGATGCCTATGTCGTGAACGGAGACCCGGACCTAAGAAGAGCCCGGGGGCGACGTGTTCCAGTCGTCCAAGGTGTGGCCTCGTGGGATACCCCGTCGGGAGAAGGGGAATATGGTCGCCCGCTTGTGGAAGTAGAAGAGCTCGAAGACGAGCCGGAGTCAGACGATCCTGAGTTCGAGGACGAACCAGAGTTCGACCGCGAGCTAGAGGGCCGCATAGATGGAGGAGAGGTCGCCATAAATAATAAGAAAATTTAAAGTGGAGATAAAAGAAAACCTACCTCTAAGTCGGGCGAAGTCGAGGAGCACGAGGTCAAGATCTGGGTCGCGGACGAACCGAGCAAATGAGGTGATCTTGGGTAGGAAATGTGAAAAGTGAAGGTTTGAAAAACCATCTTATATATATAGAGAGAGAAAGGCGGGAAAATCGACGGTCTCGATCAAGAGATTATTCAAATTCAACGGCAGGGATGGAAGGATCTTTTCGAATTCCGGGATTAAGTTTGTATGTCGCCGAATTCGGGAGTCGATCGAGTCACTTTTAGCAATAAATTACTAAAGTAACTGGGGGAGTAAATGATGTGGAAATTACCACCATAGCCTCGCCTAGGTCGAGTTGACCATCTTGACCTCGCCTCGCGAAATTACCAAAGTACCCTCAGGATCCGCGGCTTTTTTATATGGGTCCCGACCCGACCCGAATCCCCGGGTCGGGTCGCCCGCGAACCACACACCGTCGATCGGGCGCCACGTGTACGGTGATCCGCCTCACCCGGTGAACAGTACTATAAATACGGCACAAAAATCAAGGTAAAAGGTAACTTGTCATTATTCTAAATTACCTCGCTCTTTAGCTTCCTAAGTACCTCAACTACCTGATTCTGACTTAGGCATCGGAGGGCCTTAGCTGGGAGCCATCCCGGCTAGCCTAACGTGTGTTCTGTTTCAGGTACCCTCGAACAAAGTACCTCACCTAGCTTTTTGGGGATCCTCACTTCGGGTCGCTTCGTGGAACACACTTCACCTCGCTTTGTGGATCCCTAGGTCAGGTACATCTGATTTAGCTCCCTAAATCACTTTCGAATATAAAGTGATACTATTTCACCACTTAATGTTACAAAATTGTCACTGCCCAAAAAATTACTTTGAAAATTTACACTTTTCGAAGTAAAAGTGATACTTTTCGAGAAAGAAATAAATACATTTTATTATCATAAATCCGCCTGTTAGCCTAAAAATTTACCATATTGTCACCGATCTTTTAGGATGGATCATGGATTATGGAGGATCCGTCTCACAAAATGCAACCTGTGAGACGGTCATATATGAGTTTTTGCAAAAAAACAATTACTTGTTTTGCATTATTTAAAGTTCACTCTAGCGATTCTTACTTTGGTAATGATGTTGAACTGTCTCGGTCCGCCGAGAACTGCATAAGAATCAATATTGTAAAGAAAATAAAATAGTATATAATGAATACTTTTACAATACAAAGTAATACTTTTCGCGTAAAAAATGATACTTTTCAAATAAACATTGCATACTTCTAAACGGATTAGTAATTAATATTTTTTAGTAACAAATATTACTTTTTCAAGGCAAAAGTAATAGTTTAAAGGAAAAAAATATAATTTCAAAAATGTAGTAAATAATACTTATATATAAAAAGTAATACTTTTCAAGTAAAAGATGATACTTTACAAGTAAATATTGATACTTTTAAAGAGATTAGTAAGTAATGATTTTTAAGTAAAAGTATTACTTCTCAAGTAAAAATTAACAATTCAGAGGAAATAGTATAAAATTTTAAAAGATTTAGTAAATAATCATTTACTATAGAAAGTAATACTTTTCAAGTAAAAAATGATACTTTTCAAGTAAACATTAATACTTCTAAAAGAGATTAGTAAGTAATAAGTTTTAAGGAACAAGTATAACTTTTCAAATAAAAAATAATAGTTTTAAATGAAATAATATATAATTTTAAAAGATATAGTAAGTAACATTTTTTTAGTAAAAAGGAATATTTTCTGAATATAAAGTAATACATTACTTTTTTTAGTAAAAAGTCTGTTCTTTTTGAAGGAATAGAAATAATAATTAAAGTAAAAAAGCAACAATTTTAAAGAAAATAGTAAATATTTTTAAAATTCTAAATCATATATAGGTGTTTGTGATAAATATGTTTGATTTAATACAAAATTACTTTGTTTACAACATTAAATTAATTTTTGAAAAATCAAAGGAAAAATAAAGACAACGAAAATGCTACTGGTAGATAATACTTAATAGGCATGCCCAGACGTGGGCCACTTTCTTTTATCCATTATTGTTTTTTTTAAATTGTAAAGCATAAAAAAAATAAGGACAAGTGGGTGGAGATGAATGGTACAATTTGGAAGGGAAAAATGCAAAATTAGTCCCGTATCTATAGGGGTATTGCAATATTAGTCCTGTGACTTTTGAAGTTAGGATTTTAGTCCTGCATGTTTTGCCTTTTTGCAATTTTGGTCCCGTAAATTTTAGATTTGTACAGTTTTGGTCCTATAAGTTTTAAGTTAATGCAAATTTGGTCCTAAGGGCTATTTCAATATTTTAATTATTCTCAAAATGCTCTTGACAACCAAAAATCAATATACCTATGATCAAGTTTAAAATAGTATCAGAACCTGTATTTTATTTACATGAGTAGAATTTATTTATCACTGCCTAATGATGGAAGAATTTTAGATTTATGAATCCATATCAAAATCTGAGATACGAGTTCTACACGTATTATTTTCTAATTATGAAAATACAAAAACATGTAAAAATATGCCGAAATTGGTCATTTTCAATAATACGATCGAAATTACCACAACTAAAAAAATAAAAGACTAAAATTGCCAAGTTTTAAAAAATTTATAATTAAAATTGTTATTTTTGCTAAGGGGCAAAATTGTCATAGGACTAAAATTGCAACTTTAAAAATTACAAGACTAATTTTGCAATACCCCTATAGATACAGGACCAATTTTGCAATTTTCCCCAATTTGGAATTAATGGTCCTAATATACGTGTGAATTGTGACTTGAGAGAAATTACAGAACAATATGTGGTTGACGGGGATTTCCATACAACAAAGCACACAAATTACAAATTTGCCACTGTTTATTTTTTTCAATTGCCATGGTGGGTATGGGCATAGATCCGTGAGACTGTCTCACATAAGTCTAGACTTGTCATTGCAAAGAACCCTTGTTTCTCCATCAATTATTATACAACAATCCCACTGTCAGACTTCAAAATTTGCGTTTAAGATTAACTTGATTATTAATCGAATTGAGCATTAAATATTTAATCGATCCGAATACGAACCAGTTCGAGTAGCTTCATATTTTTATACATATTATGATTTTTTTACTAATTGAATCGAGATGAACTTTATATTTTATCGAACGAAAAAAGGTGTTCAGGCTAGCTTCATTACATTAACAAATTGAATTCAAACGAGCTTTTAAAAGTCGATCTTGAGTCGAATATCAAATAGGTTGGTTCGAATTTCACCCTTATGACTATGACCCAATGTTAATGCACAACTATGATTATCAAAGAACGGAAAAGGAAATCTGAATTTTGAAAAAGTAAAATGACAGTGGGATACTCAAGCTACAATATTCACCCATGGGTGTAAACAAGTCGAGTCGAACTGAACAAGTATTGTTCAAACTTGTTTGGATTTTAATTGATGTTTAAAAATTGTGTTTGAGCTTGGTTTGACTATTAATCGAATCAAACTCGAATGAGCTTTGGTCGAGAATAATACGAATCGAGCTCGAGTAGCTTGATATATTTACAGATATTTTTTTACTAATCGAATCGAGCTCGAGACAAGCTTTACATCTTATCAAATAGAAAAATATGTTGAAACTTAGTTTGTTATGTTAACGAACCGAGCTCAAACAAGCTCTTAACGATCAATCTCAAATCGGGTACCGAGTAGTTTGGTTCGTTTTTCAGCCTATACTCACCTATGAAATTTGTCCAGATCTCAAGATTAATCATAAAACTCTTACATTCAGTATAGCCCATCAAAAGTACATTAACTTGAACCAACCAAAGTATATAAATTTTCTATCATTACACACAACCTACTGGCGTTTGAATATGAGTAAACACCTCTAAAACCCCAACGCCATATCATTTTACGTGTTCATCCGGACAGCAATATGTTGTGCACATTTCCATATTGCTAGAAAAATCATACTTTACTTTTTCTCTTATACATATAAGATTTTGCAAAGTAAACGTAGGCCGCCACTGTAACCGCACTAAGGCCAGCCAGTAGCCAATAGAAATAGTCAAGATGTGCTCGATTCAAGTTGTTCGAAAACCAACTATCGTGCCCGTCTCCACTCGTTACCTTCTCGATGACGGATATTAGAAAACTACTCAAGAAGCTCCCTATGCCAAATATACTGAGGTACAGAGCAAGACCTATACTTTTTAGTTCAGTAGGAACTTGATCATAGAAAAGCTCTTGAAGACCAACCATGGCAAACATATCAGCAATACCAAATAGCAAGTACTGAGGAGCTAGCCACCACACGCTCATTGGTACCGTTGCCATCGGCTTGTCTACCAGCCCATATTCGTTAGCAATAGCAAGACGTTGCCTCTCAACAAGTGCTGCAATTACCATGGAAAGAAAAGACAAAAATGTCCCCGTTCCAATTCGTTGGAGCATTGATATGCCTGAGGGTTTCTTGGTTACAGCTCTGGCAATTGGAACCAAAATGCGGTCATAGATAGGTATAAAGACGACAATCGATACACTGATAAGAGATTGCAATGAAGCAGATGGTATTTGAAAGCCACTAGCGATGGAACGGTCCATTGTAACTCCTTGTTTGGTGAACAGAGTCGAAGCTTGTGCACTGACAATTGCGTATCCCATACATGCGGACCATATTGGGACAAGTCTAAGAATCGTCTTGGCATCCTCAACATCACCTAAGCTACACACCTTGCCATCTTCCGCTGAGGCATTAGGTGCAAGAATAGCTTTATCAAGAAACCTGGTATAAACATTTAGAATATAAAACACAACATCGCCAACAATTGGATAACACGATAACAAAAATCCTCCTAATTTAAGGAAAAATGTAAAACTCCTCCGCCCACGCAGACGTAGAAATTATTTTGTTTCATTACATTGAAAAGGACCATTATAGCTAAGGTATTTGTTCCCCCTTCTTGCGATGCACAAAAGGGTTGTTACTAACTTACTTGAATTTTGTGCATTCCTGAGGGAAAATTCGTCGAGCTTCTTGTTCAATGGATATAGTTGTAGGAGCATTCCTCCAATTTCTTGCTGCTTCCACAAAAACCCGGCCGATTCGCACAAATGGATTCATTTCATCATTTTTTATGGGAAATCTATACGTCATAGACCCAAGCAAGAAAATGATTAGTGCGAAGCACATGACAATGCAAGGGATTCCAAAGCCAAGTTCCCAACTAAGATTTTCTTGAATGTAGTTCAAAACCAAGAGAGCTACTACGATACCTCCATTCATTGAAAAATACCACCAATTGAAAAACGAGCTTTTTGCTTTAAGCTCTTTTTCATCTTCTTCATCAAACTGATCAGCTCCAAAAGCTTGTACACAAGGCTTGTGTCCTCCTTGCACAAATGCTATCAAATACAAACAGAAGAAAAAGACGATGACTTCGAGCAGAGGAGGAGAACAAGCCGAGTTATTAGCACCATTTTTGCATTCAGAAGAAGAGTTGAATGAATGAATTGCAGCTGATAGAGACAATAAGCCAAGACCCTATGATCCATCACAATCCAAAAGTGAACATGATTAGAAAATATCCATGCATTAGAGACCTCATAAGAAATTTGTATTGAATCATAAAGTTCATTTAGTTTCAGCCTTTTTTTCTTTCACTTTTCAATTTTCCCTTTTTTCTCATTCATTTCTGTTAGGGATAGTTACAAAAACCACCATCAAGTTTAGTCTAACTACAAAAACTCCGGTTATCTTTCAAATTTACAATCATCCCCTTGAGCTTTGTATATACCTAGCCAACATTTACCCCCCTCTCGAGGCCTCTTAAGATGCAAATTCGTAAGCTGAAATCAAATGTCAGTTGGTATTTGTAATTTTAAAAGATAACTCGGTTTTTTCGTAACTAAGCTAAATCTCAGGGGTAATTTTGTAATTAACCCTTTTTATTATCTCTGTCATAAACATAATCTCCAATCAAAAACTGAAACTACCAAAACCTGTATAAAATTGGCTATTTGGGTACTAACCAAGATGTAGAGCATTGAGGCGATGATAATGGTACGATATCGGCCCAAATACGAGTCCGCGATGAAAGCGCCCAAAAGCGGCAGAAGCATCGCCGCTCCATTTCATTCACGTTCTCCGCCGCCGTCGCCATGGATTGGCCCAATGGGCCTGTGAAATAGCTTATCAGATTCGAACTTATTCCATAGTAAGCAAATCTCTCCGCCACTTCAACACCTAAACAAAAATTAACACAAAAAAAAAATGAGAAAAATGATTAAATTCCTCAACAACGAACAATTTTAAAACCGATTTATGATTATTCTACCTATGATGAAAGAAGCGGATTTCCAGCAACCGGATTTTGATCGGACGGCGGGGAGGCCGTTGAAGTCGACGGAGCCACTCACGACGTCGTCCAGTAGCGGAATTTCGGCCTCCGATATGTCATTTCCGGTGACCACCGTGATAGCCATTTTGGCACTCTCAGTCCCAGTGTAATACCCAAATTTCAGAAATAATTTGACAAAGTAATAATTTATTTTACATTTTCTTTGTATAACATGTCTGACAGTCTGAATTGAAAAGGACATATATTAAGCTTTATTGAGTGCAAGCAACCATTTTCATGTCCAAGCAAGTCATACAAAAACACAACAATAATTTTTTTTTTTTTGAGAATAAAACACAACAATAATTGATCTTTCGTTTATGGACAAAAAAATAATGTTTTTGCATACAAGTAGGGTTGACAATCTCATACAAAAAATAATGTTTTTTCTGAGTCTTTGTTTTTTCTGAGTTGATTTGCGAAACTCGTAGGCTGATCAGTAATTTCTATCTTGCAGTGCGTGATGTAGCTCGTGTCCAGATTGTTCCAGATTTGGGTCTTCCTTGTGGAGTGCCTAGTCCTCCTTTTAGGGGTGGTTTAGTCTCCGGTCGGAGTGCGTAGTTTTTATTTTGTTTTGTTGTTTTTAGTTTGTTTTTCTTTGAGTCGTATTTTACTCCCTCAATTAGTGATTAATTTCATCTTGTGTGGAGCTTTCCCCTTGACATTGATGTTTGTTCAAGGTGACCTTTTTGCCCGTTGGCAGTGTAATTTTGTTCTCTAGTTTAGTTATTAATATATAAGCTATCGTTTCGGGAAAAAAAAAAGACAATCTCAGATGCGCTACGAGAACCCGACATGAATTCGATCTGAAGTTACTAAAAGAAACCCCAACACGAACATAATTTACAGAATCTGACACGATGTTACTAATTTGTCTAAAAACATAGTTATTTTACATTTTAATTAATTTATGGTATTTTAAGCGTATCCAAAATCAATTCCGAAACCAAATACGAACCTCACCTGTTGACCCGAATTAACACCCTACATACAAGCTAGTTTAGCAAACATCTGGATATCTTTTGTATTTTAGGTTTTTTTTTTTCAATATGTTTATTTAAGTAATCATTTTGGAAGAGATTATGATGATGCGATATTTTTTAGTGTTTTTTTTTCCTGTTCTTAATGAGTTTACTAGTCTAATTCAAAAAAGGGTAATTTTGTTGTTTTATTTGGAGAGTTTTCCCAATCATAAAAATGTCAGTATAATGATGTTCAAATTCCTCTAACAGAGAAAGTAATATTGCATTCTCAACTTACATAATTGATTATGTAGATAGGCATTCAACATATATATCACAAATTTGAATCCCTTGAGTTTGTTTAATTATTTTGGAATTATTACTATGTGTTTATTTTTACATTCCGTTATTAATGGAATTTGTTATCAGTGGAGCCTTATTAAGAAAAATGTTATTTCGGATACTATGGATGTGTATCCATGTAGTGTTCATGTAGTATCGAATAAAGTATCGTATCCAATACGTATTCGGTGTACACGTATCCAGTACGGGTATATCATCTTCACACATGTGTCATGGGCGGCCGTCAACGAAAATCCTAATGGGTTGAGGTGATGCTCTCTCTCAACGGCGATCACCTTGTCTCTTCCGTTCAATCTTAATTCATTCGATCATGGAAATTGATTCATCTTTGTTCCCTGAAATTCATAGATCTAATCATGCTCAATATACTACTCCTCACGAGAATTCACGTTCATCTTTTTCTAAGGAGATTTTCAATGAAAATCCTAATCCTACGCTACAAGATCGATCGATTTCTTCTTCTTCGATGGCCCCTTTCAGATCGACAGCTACATCCTATGACCACACGGTTTCTTCAGGTTTGTAGCGCACGACATCGCCTCGACGTACGGATTCCATGCATGGAGTACAATCTTTTGCCCAAACCCTAGCCCCGGGAGAGGATTTTCAACCTGTCAAAAAAGGAGATTACTTCTCTGTTACTATGGACGAAGAAATCTATCAACAAAGGGAAGCTGAGTTAAAAAATTTTCTGATTGGACGCATTCTTCTATCCAAAGGCGTTAAGCCTTATTCACTAGAGAATTTAAAGGCAAAATTGCATTCAGTATGGCAACCTTCAAGCAGCTGGAAGATTGTTCCACTTGGAAAGGGTTACTATAATATTCAATTTAATTCCATGACGGATCGAAATCGAGTTTTGTCAAAATCGTCTTGGAATTTGCAGCTCGGGACAATGCGTCTCATGAATTGGGTGCCCGACTTCAGCCCCTACAAGATAAATGCTTCCGTTGCGCATGTTTGGATTCAAATTTACGAATTGAGTTATGAGTACTGGCACTATTCTTTAATTACTAAAATTGCGTCTTCAATTGGTACTCCAATACAAATTGATAATTGTTCTTTATCTGGAGAAGTTGGAGATTTGTTCGTGTTTTAGTGGAACTGGATTTAACTAAGCCTCTTCAAGAGTTTGTTATGGTTGAACGAGTAGGCCATTGTTCATTCGTTTCAATCGAATACGAAAATCTCCTGGATTTATGTGTTCATTGTCGAATTGTTGGACATAATATCAATCAATACCGTAATACCAATTCTAGAAGCGTCAAAGCCTGGGCAAAAAAGCAAAAAAGAGGTTAGTCCAGTCCGTGGTAGATCATTGCATCGTGATCATCCTCCGGTGGATAAAGGTAAGGTTGTTGCTTCAGAAAATTGGGTGCAAGTTAAAAAACGACACGGTGGAGTTAATGATATTGGAAAATCTATCCCGGAAGTCAACACGAAGAATTCCTTTGAGGCATTAAGTGGTGATGGGGTCGAAGATGTAGTGGTGGTTAGAGACACTATTGATAGGGAAATCTCGAAAAATCCAATGTTTAATGAGGATCGAACCTTGGCAATGGTCGATAATGTTAATAGTGACATACCTACACCTTTGCAGGTAGTATACCACTCTTCTCAGCACCAAAGTAATCAGGCAGCTGACTTAAATGACGTAAGGAAAGAGGAATTACGACGAGCAATTACCGACGTCTCCAAGAGCTTACCTTTGACAGCCCCCGAGTTGAACTCTAATGACCATTCGGAGAATTTTCAAGCCACAGCGGCTGCGGCTCAGAAACGATGGTCTAACATGGAGGACGAAGAGGAGCAAGAAGAAGAGGAACAAGAAAAATTAGAAGTTTTAAAGACAAAGATATGTTACCCCTCCACCACTCCGCTTGTCTTTCCCTCATGTGATTCTTCAGAAGCTATGAAGTCTATGGCAATTGTGGCTCGTAGATCTTGGGGCGATATTCCACAGGCTACATTAGACCATCAAGAAGATACTCGAGCACGTACTAAAATAACAACTAACTATGCCATTCGAAAATCTTCTAGAAATAGACGTCATTCGTTTAAATTGTATTTTTAAGTTATTTTTATTTTTTCTTTTATCTGAAGTTTAACATTATTTTTCATTTGCTACCTGATCGGCTTGTGATCATGACCTTTTTCTTTCTTTTATATGTTTCCATTTATTTAAAAAAAAATCATCACACATGTGTCTGTGTATCATAGCTTTCTAGTCTCGTTCCATTTTTTAGCATAATGGGGGATAATAGGGGAGGAGACACACACACTTATATAAGATCAAACCCGAGTCAATCACCTTGAGACAACACAAATTTCTATCACAAGAGCACAACGTTGACCCGACTGGTTCCAAATTTCTGATTCCATTTCTTCTTTAAAAAGTTGAAGGATAAGCCAAATAAATATGGGTCCAACACTTTTTACATAATAATAATAATAATAATAATAATAATAATAATTTTTGATTCAATTTTCCAGTATCAGGCGAAAAAGGGTTTATAGGGATTTCCACAGGTGTTGCCGTGGTGGCCCTTTTTCCTTCACAGTTCTCCTTTCTCTTTTCCCATTCACATACACTTTTCTCTTTTCTGAATTTTTAATTTTTTATAATCTATTGGAATCATAAATAAACCAAGGGCAATTGAGTCCTTCAATTTTATATCAAATTTTGATTTCTTCTAGCAAAGTAATTTATCATGTAAGAGAAGTAGAGAAATACCGTCCCAACCTAAATTCAGGCCAAGAGGATTACTGGTATTAAATTTCACATTGTGATAAGTGTTAATGACGCTCTAAAAATTATTAATGACATACCTAAAAAAACTTATAAAGATTCAGCTAGTACTGTAAACGACCAGATATATATTTCACCCAACTTATAAAATTATGTTTTAGCTTATATGATTGTTAACAGAGTAGAGTTTGAACGAAATTTAATAGAATGGAACTCGAATTGAGTTTGAGTAACTTAAACGTATCACACATTTTTCTTTTTTTCCCCCTCAAATAAAAAAATTTCAAATTTAGTTTGTTAAATGGGTGAGTCTCTTGTGAGATTGTAACATAATTTTTTATTGTCTAGGAATAAACAAACAAGAAAAAACGTACAAATTGAATTTATATAAATAAAAAATATCAAAAGATTACAATCTCTAGAAAATCCTTTGATTATTTTCTTCAAGATCAAGAACTTTGGAATTTGATATTTTGGAGGTGGAATCACCTATTTGATCTCCTCCAATTTTGAATATGAATTTGAATAATATTAATTCAAGGGATTGAAAGCTTAATCTCAAATCAAACGTGATATATTTGACGATATTTGACTTGAATATGCGAACTTCTCGGTGGAACTGTCTCTTTGATCTTCCTCCAAGATGAGCCGGATATTTTATAATGTTAGCTCGACGGCTTGGCAACTTATTCCCGAATCAAATGCTATGACTTGAGCAAACTCCACGATGAACACCTTGAATTTCGCCTTAAATACCTTGGATCTCCTTGAATTTGAACTTCTTGACTTGAGAGAATTTCCTTTATCGCCTTTCTTGCTTGGATTTCTTCTCTTCAAAATTGTGATTTAATTCCTTGAGAATGACCTGTATTTATACTTGTAGGAGAGGGGTTCTTGGATAACTCATACTTTGAAGGCTTTGATTTGATTGGCCAGTCAATATTTGATATTTATCCATCTCTTTAATCACAAGATGTGATAAATATAATAAGTGATAATGATCACTTCAAAAGCTTATCAAGATAAGTCACGATCCATTAAGATTTAAAATATCTATCAAAACATGTCTTAATCTCCAAGGATTTGAGATTTGACACTTGGCAATTATCGATTGGCCATAATTTTATATGTCCACAGAGACCATTTCACAAATCTAAATTCGTGATATGGATTGTAGGTTCCAATGGGTGATAATGTAAAGTCTAGGAGGGGGGGGGGAATTTGAATAGACTATACCAACTTTTCGATTTAGTCCTTTTAAAGTTAGAGTTTAATCACAAGTCAGCTGGGTCCTTGATGGACAACTTAGTTTAACTTCACAGTTGAGCTAGCCACTCAACAGACTCGACTGAGCTATTGATAAGATAACTCAGCTGATTCAGTTAACTCTTTAGAAATTCAGTAGACTTGGTTTTTACAGCGAAAAACTTTCACCCTTTGTTTGAAATATGTTTGTCAATAATTGTTTTAAGCTTAGTTATTATCAGTTGACTTAGCAAATAAAATAAACAACAATAAAAGTATGCAAGAAATAAAGTGTTAAATGTAAATGACACAACAATTTTTATGGTGGTTCGAGGATGGGGTAACTCCTCTAATCCACTCTTTTTCAACCCTTGGAAGAATCCACTAGTGTAACAGTTACTTTGTTACAAAATGGTGACAGTCCAAGATAGGCCTTGATCACACAACTGGCTTTGCTTCTGGGACTCAGCTTCTTCACAAAACAGTTGTCTTGCTACTTCAGCTCCTTCAAACTCTTGTATTTGTTCACACAGCCTTCCAATGAGTCCAAAGCTTCTGGTTCGAACTGGAACCTCACTACACTTGGTTTAACCCTGGATGTGTAAACCTCTTGTTCTTTAAACAAGTTTTCCTCTTCAACAGTTTGAAGTTGTCTTTCCTTCACTGAGTGTGTTGGATTGATTTACTTCGAGTTTTAAGCTTGAAGATTTGAATAGAATGCTTGAGAGTATTATGCTTAGATTGCTCGATTTCTCTTGTGTGTCTCAGATTGCATAAATGTATTCTTTCTTGTATTCCTCTACCTTTTTATAGTGCCTGTTAGAAAAATATATCCATTGAAGAGATAAATGTATTATCCAAATTACCTTTTTATAGTGTCTTAGATTGCTCTATTTCTCTTGTGTGTCTCAGATGCATTTAATGTCTTTTCTCTTGTGTGTTGGCTTGTCTTGTCTTGAAGATTTGATGTAGACTGATCCTTGAATTTAATGCTTTTCAGCCTTTCCGTAAACCCTACAGGTTTTCAGGGACATCCTATTGGTTCCTTGCTTTTTGCACTCTTTCAGCAAAACAACTTTAAGGATCGCAGTCTGACACATGCTTATTTTCAGCGAACATTTGACTTTGCTTTGACAACGGATTTCTTCAGCTTTCTTTGATCATTTGTGCTGCATAACCCCTTTGACAATCAACTCCACTAATCTGGGAGTGACCCAGCTGTCAGTCTGCTGGCTGAGACAAATTTTTTGTCACTTGACTGAGACTTGTCTTCACTTCACTCAGCTGTCACACAGCTGATTCTTCATCTTGGTCTTTAATCAACTCCTGCATTCTTCAACTTGGCTACTTCCACTCAGCTTATAGAACCCTATGTATTACAAGTTGATTTTATAGTAGAATTGGGGTGCCAACTCCCTAATCTAAGTTTTACATGGTATCATCAAAATCTAATACATAAATTTTCCAACAATTTCCCCCTTTTTGATGATGCCAATAATTAAATAAAAATAGTGAAGTAAATAGTGCATTAATAAAGAATGATTGTATGGATATGGTATTTTATTGAACATATTATTATTGCACTTTACAAAGCTTTACAATGTACAATGAAATATACACAGTGCTTACAATTTTTTTTGCATTTACAATCATGTAAAAATACAACATGAAGGTGTCTGCAACAGTCTTCACCTCCTCTGCTGCTTCCTTCTTCTCTCTTCATTTTCAGCTCTCCTTCTATCATCATCAACTCTCTTCCTCTTTTTCTCTTATTCATCTCTTATTTTCTTCTCATATGCTCTTCGAGAAGCTTCATCTTTCATTCTTCTCTCCTCCCATTCCTGATCTTGCCTTATGTTTTCCAGCTCTTGCCTCTTAGCTGCTTCAACATTCTTCCTTGTAACTTCTCTATTTGCAAGCTCATTTAGTCCAACACAGTATAATCGGTCTTTCTTCAAGGGATTTTTGTATGTGTAATTCTTAGGTATGCTTGGTGGAGTGCCTCTGCCACCTCCACCACTTCTTCCCTTTCCTCTTCCAGAATCAGCTCCTCCCATTTGAGTGTACTGAACAGGCTGAGCCCTAGTAGTCTGCTAACTCTTCCTTAAATTCGCTTCTTCATTGCTAATTGACAAATCTCTAAGCCTTTTGCTAATTGACAAATCTCTCCTCCAGCGATCTTGGTTTTGGCCCTGCATTGGGAGCGGATGCTTGTGGAAGCTTCACAGCTGGAGAGTTTTGAAGTAACCCTGTTGGGGGACTTTAAAACTTGGTTTTTAAATCTTCAATATGTTCATGTTGCCTTAAGTTGACTTCTTCAAGTTCAGCCTCCATTGCAGCTTTAGTCTTCTTCAATGCTATGTCAGCTTTCTTATCAGCTGACAGCTCTTTTGGCAGTTTGGGTAGAGAGAGCTGGTTGATGAGCCATGTTGAGGTTTTTCAAGCACAATCTTCAAAGGGGCTTTCTTAAGGGATCGTTCCCTCTTAATTCCACTGCCTTTTCCCTTTCTATTTCCCCCCTTTTGGCATCATCACCACTGAGAGATATTAATTTGAGGAGATTTGGACAGAATGAGATCCAGTTTTTCATGTGTTGGTGAGTGAGTTGCTCTATGTCCCGAACACAAAGTCTTCATTTCTGCACTCATGATCTTGAATTCATCACTCATTATCATTATCTCCGAACGCAGAGTGCTTCCAATCTTTAGAAGGTCTTGATTAAGTTGAGCCTTCAGCAACTTCATATCTGCTTTATGCGTCTAGTCCATTCTGAACATACGATCCCATTGTCTCTGCTGAAATTTTGCATTGTCAGCACTCCAAATCACCAGTTTGGGGAATAATGATTTAAAGTAGCTGACTTGTTCTCTTTTCAGTGCCTTCGTCTATGTTGTCCATTCTCGAATCCGTAGAACTGATCCTCGAATGTCTTCATAGATCATGGCATCGTGATATCCAAACGTTGGTTGAGTGCATCAAAACCTCTTCTGGCCACACTGCATCAAAGTCAAATATAAACGACACAACTCATAAGTCATCTAGAGCCTCAAATTCTTCAGGATGGTGTTCAACGGTGTACTTGGCACGTTCTTCAGTAGATTTAGTCTCTAGGGGTACCTCCGCCACAAATGAAAAATAATCTGAGAATAGATCATCTGGAACAATATGAACTTCTCCCTCTCCTCATTTGGGATTCTTTTCTTCGTTCTTTAGACTTGCTTCAGCTCAATGTGCATCAACTATTTTAGCAGTGTCATCGGCAGTCACAACTATGTTAACCTGCGGAGCTGACTGATCCTCAGATGTCTCAATAGCTTCATTGGTCTTAGGTGGTACTTCCTTTTGAGTTTTCGTGGCCTCAACTACCTCAGCAGCATCATGGGCTGGTGATGGCATCATTGGGGATGGGCCATCAACCAATACGAATTTTGATAAGGCAGCTTCTTCGCGTGCCTTCTTCATTTGTGCTACCATCTCCTCAATTTCTGGGTCCTATACCAATTTTTCTTTGGGGCGGACTCAACTTTGTTGTCAGAATCCAAGAAATCTACTAACACATTTTCTTCAGAGTCGTGCAATGCACTGATTTTTTCTCTTCCACGAGACTCTGGTTGAGGAACTGGCATTTTAGCCTTTTCAACATCAACCTCACTCAAGGAAGTCTCAATCTCCTTCAGGCCTTCGGTACCTTTAACAACAGTCTCAACCGATGTAGGGCCTTTATTTTATCCCTTATGCAGATTGAGCTGCATGAGGGTCTTGGACATTCCCTTCTGTAGACTGAGCTGCATTGGGATCATGAACTATAACATACTTTGAGGTCTCAACCTCGTGGATTGCACTTTCATGACCAGCAGTCTCAACTGCCGTGGTCTCATGTCCATCATTTGCCTCAGTTGCAGCAGCAGTGTCCTTGGCCTACATCGTAATTGGAATTTCAGCTGAGACAGTCTTAACCGTCCGAGCTTCGTCAATTCCACTATGATGTATCATTTCAGTCTCCCCATTGCTTCCTAACTTTAGTTTTGCTAGGTCTCCCACAACCTCCTCCAACCCGGCTGTGGTGTGTGCAGTTTTCCCCTCAGCTGGCACACCAGCTGACTCACGGTCAGTGGGGTCACTGGACACATGAGACTCGGCTGATGTTCCCTTTGAGTGATTAGCCGATTGTGCAGTTGTCTTAACAACTTTCTTAGGAGTTGGCTAAGCTAAGTTGCCCTCTACTTCTCCATTCTTAGCTTCATCTCCAATATCCTTGGTAGATCCTTCAGAGTGCGCTGGTGAGGTTGAAGCATCAATGGTCCTCACCATTTCCAAAATGTCAGGGGTAGGAGAGATTTGCATGGATGATGACTCTCTAGGTCCCCTTCGCAGTATTTGCTCATGCAACTCCTTAGATTCTTTCAAGGCTTGCTTCTGCTCAGTCTTCTTAATCGATTAGCAAAGATCAACTCTTCAACATCATCACACCGATGGTGGTGGTGGTCAGAAGAACTTTTAGGAGCTTCTTTGAAAGCACAAGTGTGAGGCTTTTTGGACTCCTCAACCGCATTGGCTTTCTCTATAGCCTTAACTTTCTCAGCATCATTCTTCTCGAAGAGAATGGTTGTGCAAAAATCCGGGTCCAAAGCAGACCAAATTGCAATATTTCCCAAAAAGCTTAGGAGTTTTTCCTTCTCCTCAATGAACTCCGGGCTTTGGAATTGACCTGGTTATACTCAGCTTCCAGGCTCTCCAAATGCGTAGCCTCTCTTGAATATCTGGATATGCAGGAGATAGCATAATAAGATCATTATCATCCTCCTACTGCATATGATCTTAAGTAGCCTTGCCTTCCTCAGCTACAATTGCATCTGTCTGAGGGGATCTTACAACTAACTCTTCATGTCTATTGTCAGCTGTGTCTGGTTCGGATTCCTCAACTGTTGGCCTAACAGATGTCTCTTGATGTGGCTGAGCAGCAGCAGCTGATTCATGCTCAGTATCCATCACATCATCACCTTCTTTCAAACTCTGTTGTTCACCAACATCAGTTTCTTCTTTCTCAGCTGTCCCAGACTCAGCTGGCTTAGCACCTAAGTCAGACTTCTTCACCAACCTTCTCCTCGTCTTCCTTTCCAATGGAACATCAGGTTCAACTTGTTTTGGCTCCACAGCTGTAAAAATTGTCTCTCCTTGTTTCTGCTTCTTGGTTGCAGCTGGCTTGCGAGGCACAACTGATCTCTTCTTCTTCTCTACTGGAGAGGGAGCTGGGGTGGCAGGGGCCTTCTTCTTAGGTGCAAGGGTAGGAGCAGGCTTAGGGTAGGGGGCCTTAGCAGAAACAGCTGTGTCCACTGGGACATGTTCAGCTAATTCCCCCTCGCTAATTGTAGACTTCTTGACATATGCCTGCTTCTGGGCACCAGACAAATTTGCCGTAAACATTTTTCTGTTAGCATGAAAGGTCTTCCATTGCGGAGAGGGACACCTTTCTTCTTCATCAAGTGGCCTAAGATTAGGCCTTATCCGAGCGAGCTTCCAAATTTCCCGTCATCACCAATAGACATGTTCATCACATTTTGGCACAGCTTATCAAATATGAACTCTGTCCAGTTGACTTCTTTCTCTTCCATGATAGCCGCCACAACAATCAGCTTGGTCTGAGAGAGCTGATTGAACGACCTAAACTTCATATCAACACATTTGCTACCACATCAATCAACTTATGGTAGTCTTCCTTGATGACCTTCTTCAGAGTTGAAAAGTTTTGCCTTCCAGCAGCCTCAGGCTTGGTTATCTCCTTCGAAGCCGCAGAAAGGTTTACGTCCTTCGCAGTTATCTCCTTAAGCAACAGTCAACTTGAACTCCTTATTGTTGACCGATGAGCGGATCTCATCATCGTGAACTTTAACATTCAATTAATACATCGCTACCTTCTCATGGTAGGAGTGTAAAAACTCCATTGACAGAAATTTCTTGAGACCTGCCTTCTCAAGCTTATCAGCTATTTTCTTTGCCAATACCTTGTCCACGCCCTGCTTGACAAGGCCATCAAAATCCACAGTTGCGACGGTGTGGATATTCTCAGTGAGCTTCACGAAGTCATATGAGGGTGCCATTTCAGTCTTGATTTTGAGATATGAACTATGAAGAAACTAGGATTTGAACTTTCTTTGCAGAGAGAAGACTGGGTATTCTTCGAGAGCGAGAGTGTAAGTGTGAGGAGAGAGAAAATTAAATTTCTCTTTATATGGGACTTGAAAGGACAACAGATCATCCCATTGAGGCGAGCCTTGGGTCCAAAAAGAAGGGCATTGCCAATATCTGATTCAAGGAATAATCAAAATAACGTTAAAAGTAGTGGTATTTCACTTTTGCCTTTCGGCTCCCACTTATCCTACACCTCTCAATTCATTTCACAAAGTTAGACTAGAGTAAAGCTCAACAAGGTCTTCTTTCCCTGCTGATTCTGCCAAGATTGTTCCCTTGGCTATGGACAGTGGGAATATCGTTAATCTATTCATGCGCATCACTAATTAGCTGACGAGGCATCTGGCTACCCTAAGAGAGTCATAGTTACTCTTGCCAGTTTTTAGAATTTAGAAAGGTAAAAGATCAACGGTTGAGATCACGTTTGAAAACTGCATTAATTTTCTCGCATTAAATGCAACAGCATTTATATCCAATCATGGGTAAACTGGCTCATGCTTTTTACTGACATTATTATTTATTGCTGACGTCAATCCTAAAAACATTCCCGCTCATAGAAAATGACTGCCTTTGTCACTTAGCTCATAAATGACTCAGCTGTCTTCATTTATGACTTAACTTTGCTTCTCTCTTGACTGAATACCACTTGGCTGTGTAGCTAACTCGATACAGCTGACTAGCCATCTGAGTTGTTTCACTTGGCTATTAAGGGAAACTCTTCTGAATGAGTCTTATGAGCTTCCTAACCCAGCTCAATCGATCCAAGCTCATTCTTAATCTCTTCAAACCTTGATTCACATAATGGCTTTGTGAATCTATTAGCTAATTGCTTATCAGTTGATATGGATTCCAATGTGAAGTGTTTCTTCTCAACATGATCTCTTATAAAATGATATCTGACATCAATGTGCTTGGTTCTTGAATGCAATACTGGATTTTGAATAATTGCAATGGCACTAGTTTATCACACATTATTGGAATTTCTCTCTCTTCTATATCATAGTCTCTCAGTTGTTGCCTCGTCCATAAAACTTGGGCACAACAGTTGCCTACATCAATGTACTCTGCTCCAGCTGTGGATGTAGCTATTGAATTATGCTTCTTGTTGAACCAAGAAACCAACCTATTTCCAAGCATTTGACAAGAACCTGATGTACTTTTCTTGTCAACTTTACATCTAACATAGTTTGAGTCTGAGTAGCCAACTAACTTGAATCCTCATTCCTTTGGATATCATAAGCCAACTTCTTGACATCCCTTCAAATACCTTAAGATTCTCTTGGCTGCAGTTATGTGACTTTCCTTTGGAGCAAATTGAAATCTATCACATATACCTACATTAAAGGTGTTGTCTGGCCTACTTGCTATTAAATAGAGCAAAAATCCAATGAGGGCTCTATATCTTATTTGATCAATAGCTTTGCCTTCTGCATCCATATCCATCTTGACTGATGTATTCATAGGAATCTTCACAGATGACTTCTTTTCATACCAAATTTCTTCATTAAATCTCTAGCATATTTGGTTTGACATATGAAGGTTCCATACCTTCATTTTCTCATCTCAAATATCCCTTGCATAAGGTTTGACAATTTGTCGCATAGCTCTTTATTTGTGGATCCAAAGATAATGTCATCCACATATATTTGAATAACCAATATACTCTCTCCATCATTAATTCTGAAGAGTGTTCTATCAACCTTGCCTTTGGTAAATCCATTGTCTATAAGAAACTAAGACAATGTGTCATACCAGGCTCTTGGTGCTTTTATCAAACCATATAATGCCTTCTTGAGCTTGTAGACTTTATCTCTAATAGTTTTCTGCTCAAAACCTGAAGGTTGCTCCACATAGACTTCTTCTTCCAAAATTCCATTAATAAATGCACTCTTTACATTCATTTGATAGATTATGAAGTTCTTGTGTGTAGCATAAGAAAGAAACATCCTAATAGCTTCCAATCTTGCAATGGGTGCAAAGGTTTCATCAAAATCTATGCCTTCTTTTTGGCAATACCCTTTGGCTACCAATCTTGCTTTGTTTCTCACTATCGGTCCCTCTTCATTCATCTTGTTTCTAAATACCCACTTAGTACCAATAACATTTTGGTGGGCAGGCCTTTGAACCAATTCCAAAACTTTATTTCTCTCAAACTGATTCAGGTCCTCTTGCATAGCTAGAATCCAATGTGTGTCATCCAATACTTGTGATACATGTTTAGCCTCAATCTGGGAAGTGAAACAAGTAAACATAGCTTCATGTTGAGTTCTTGACCTGGTTCTTACTCCTTCTCTAACATCTCCAATAACAAGCTCTGGAGGATGGTCTCTCAACCATCTACATATGGTTGGAGTAAATCTGCTGGATTCAGTCTTCTTGCAGCTAAGTTGTCTTGAACAACTTCCACATCATTCGGCTGTAAGTCTTCTAGCTGTCTTTGAGATTCAACTATCTCATCTTCATCTGGGTTGAGTCTTCTGACATCTGCCTCATTATAGGGACTCTTCTGAACAATTGGCTAATCCATCTTGTCAGCTAACTCATCAATGTATTCTCCATTAACATTAGGTTTATCAAAATCCACATTGATAGACTTTACGGTGACCATAGTACTCTTGTTCAACACTCTGAAAGCTCTACTTTCAGCTCAGTATCCCAAAAAGATACCTTCATCATCTTTAGCATCAAAATCTTTCAAGTTGTCCTTGCCATTGTTGTGAATGAAGCACATACATCCAAAGATATTGTTGGGAAATTTATGTAATAGATTTTGGTGATACCATGTAAAACTTAGATTAGGAAGTTGGTACCCCAATTCAACTGTAAATCAACTTGTAATAGATAGGACTATGTAAGCTGAGTGGAAGCAGCCAAGTTGGAAATTGCAGGACTCGACTGAAGATCGAAGAGAAGACCCAACTATGTGGCAACTGAGTGAAGTGAAGTGAAGTTTTAGTCAAGTGACAGAAAAGCTGTTTTAGTCAGCTGACTAACTGCAAAGTCATTCGAAAATCATTGGAATTGACTGTCAAAGGGGATATGCACCAGACATGATCAAAGAAAGCTGAAAGAGATCCGTTGTCAAGCAAAGTCAAGGTTTTGCTGAAAATAGGCATGTGTCTCAGACTGCCTATCTTAAAGTTGTTTTGCTGAAAGAGTGCAAAAAACAAGGAGCCAATGAGATGTACCTTAAATCCTGCAGAGTTTAAGGAAATGCTGCAGACCATTAAATTCAAGGTACAACCCACATCAATTCTGCAAGACAACACAAGCCAATGACCTGAAAGTGGAGTTTGAAATGCATCTATCTCTTCAACAGATACATTTTCGAACCACCACTATAAAAGGCTGATGATTCATCAGAGAGAAGGTTACCCAACATGAATAGGAATGCAAGCAAAATACATTAACCTGCAAAGCAAAGCAAATCTCTCAAGCATTCTAATATTACCCTCAAGCCTAATCGCGAAGAAAATCTATCCAACACATTCAGTGAAGGAAAAACAACTTCACTTGTTGAAGAGGAATAACTTGTTTCAAGAACAAGGGGTCAACTCTCCAAGGTTGAAGGAGGTGTAGTAAATTTCCAGATCGAACCAGAAGCTTTGAACCTATTTAAGGGCTGTGTGAACAAATCCAAAGGTTTGAAGGAGCTGAAGTAGCAGGGCAGCCGTCTTGTGAAGAAGCTGAGTCCTAGAAGTAGCTAGCTGTGTGATCAAAGTTGTCTCGGACTGTAACCATTTTGTAAACAAGTCAAGTTACATTAGCGGATTCCTCCAGGGGTTGGAAAAGAGTGCATTAAAGGAATTACCCCATCCTTGAACCACTATAAATTGCTTGTGTCTTTTACATTCAGCAAACTTACATTCTTGATTAGCTTTATTATTGTTGTTTGTCAATTTGATAAGTCAACTGATAATAACCTGGCTTAAACAAGTACTGAAAAACATATTCAAAACAAAAGGTGAAAGTCTTCCGCTGTAAACACAAGCCAACTATAATTTTAAAGTGTTAGCTGAATCAGCTGAGTTATACTATCAACAACTTAGTCGAGTTTGTTGAGTGGCTAAACCTGTTGTGCAAGTAAAGTTAGTTGTCCACCGTCGTCTTAGCTGACTTGAGTCAACTTTGAATTTCTAAAAAGACTAAAAATGAAAGTTGGTAAAGTCTATTCAACCCCCCTTCTAAACATTACTTATCACCCCTTGGGACCTACAAGTGTATCAGAGCGGTTGGTTCATTGAGCCTTTCGCACTGGTTACTGAACTAGATCTCATTCTTTTTCAAAAGAACAACACTTACAATTTTTAAAGTTTTTCTTTTAAGCAAAGTTATTATCATCGAAGCAAATCTAACTCGCATTCTAATGTTTACTATTGAAGAATTTGATGATTGGAAAATACGTATGCGGGCTAGCCTTTCAGCCTTACATGATGAAATGTGGTTTGTCATTGGGGATGGGCCACTACAAATAATGAAGGTGAACACAACTATCAGGGCTCCTGCTCATGAGGCTACCGATGTACTAAAAGGAGAAGCTGATACAACTCCGGTTGCACGAGGCACATGTGCTGCTGCTGCTGCTGTACCTAGATCTGCAATGGTGGAAAAGTCACGATGCGAGTGGACTAATGAGGATAAAAAAGAGATATAACTTGGACAATGTTGGCAAGGACATTTTGTACAAAACTCTTGATAAGGCCATGTTCAACAAAGATAAATCTTGCAGAACGGCCAAAGAAATATGGGAAGTACTAACTTTAATTTGTGAAGGGTCTGATCAAATTAAAGAAAATAAATTGACTGTTGCTGTACAAAAAATTGAAATTTTAAAATGCTTGCAGGTGAAAGTCACAGAGATAACTAATGAGCTCTCAACTCTAGGAAAAGAATATACACAAAATGAAATATGTATGAAGAATCTAAGGTCTCTCCCATCTGAGTGGGAAATGAAGGTGATGGCTTTGAGACATTCAATGGACCTTACAAGAATATCCAACCATGAGCTGTTCTCAGGCCTTAAAGCATATGAATTTGAGCTCAGAAGAAAAGAGCAAGAAGAGATAGTTGTACCCAAGACAGCTGCACTCATGGCTGGTGAGTCCAAGAGAGCTGAATCCAAAAAAGTCATTGACTAGGAAGAAATTGCCCTTATGGTGAAAAGGTTCAACAAGTTCTTTAATAAGAACTACAAAAGGAACATGGGCGAATCATCCAAGAGACACTCAACACCCTCCAAAGCAAGGGAGGACAGACCACCAAAGAGAGCTGACCATTAAAGGACTGAGTACCAGAGAGTTGAAAGCGCAAACTTCCAAAAAGCTGAGAACCTGTGTTAGAATTGCCGACAACCAGGACATTTTGCTGTTGACTGTCCCTATCCACCAGTCAACAAGTATAGAAATGAGGAGTAAAGAAAGGTCTTTAGGGAGAGAAGATAAGAAAAGAAGAAAGTCATGTTGGCTGCTGAAGCTGCTAACATAGCCAAGTGTAAAGAAACAGCTGAGTCAGACAGCAGTGAAGCTGACTACTCCTCTGACACAGATTAAGAGGCTTTGATATGCCTCATGGCCAAAGAACAAGAAGATGATGTACATTTTAACTCATCTCATTCTAATTCTAATGATAGTGATAGTGACACAAACACTTCATCACCCACTGATCTTTATGATTCATTAGGAAAAATGATGAAATATTTTGAGCATGTAAAAACCTCACACACACTTTAAAATGAGGAAAATAGTCAGCTCATAAGCCAAAACTCACAGCTGACTAAAGGGTTGAGTACTTTAAGTCACATAGCTGCTGAGAATACAGACCTGAAGGCTGAGATAACTAATATTCGAGCAAACTTAGCTGCAACTGAAAAGAGGAAAAAAGATTTGAAAAATGTCATTGCATCATTCACTAAGGCATCTAAATCATTGCATGAACATATAATTATTCAAAAGGAAAGTGGAGACAAGGCATTCAATGGATTTAATTCCTTTGTGCATGCCCAAGCTCCAAGAGTGATAACGGAAAAGGGATTCTAAAGTTATGAGGCAATCCAAAGCACCATATGTTGCACCTACACCCACTCACAAATACAATCACAACCATGCTGGCCTTGGATACAAAGGCAAAAAGACAGCAGACTATGCTGAAAGGACATCTGAAACAAAATTCAGAAGAGTCCATCAGCATACTCCAAACAGAAAATACTCTGTAAAATCTAAACAGAGCTACCAAAAGCCTAGAGGTTTCAACAAAAAAATCATATGATGGGAATAGTATAAATTATTCCATCCAAGCGGATTGGAACAAACAAATAAGATATCTGCTAAGTGCAAAGGGATACAATCCAAGAAGTTATAATCAACACACATATAGACCCATGAACAAAGCCCAATATACACAAAGTATCATTACTATCCCAAGAAAGCAAATGCACAAGCTCACACACAGACATACAGACAAAAGAGACAATTGTATGAGCCTAAAGCTCCTAAGCAATTTGCTAATATTCATTATGATTATGGAACTGATTGGTGGCAACCTCTTAGAGTCAGACCATTTGGCCATAAGTTGGTTGGATCACCTTATAGTGCTAACCCCTCAGGACCAAGGCAAGTATGGGTACCTAAAAACTAATTTCCTTGATTGCAGGTTCAATGAACAGCTGAGTGCCAAGGAACCTAATACATGGATAGTGGATGTTCCAGACATATGACACGCAATAAGAAAAATCTTTCAAAGTTCAAGGAAACAAAAGGTCCTAAAGTCTTATTTGGAAGAAATGAAGCTCCAGGGGAGATCAAAGGCACATGATCCATAAAGAAGAATGGACTAGAGATCACAGATTTAGCCTATGTTGAAGGGCTCAATTTCAATCTGTTGAGTATTAGCCAACTCTGCAACAAGGGCTACAATGTAGGATTCAATATGGGTGTTTGCCAGACCAAGGATGCTGAATCAAATGAAATTGTGCTACAAGGATCAATGTAGAAAAACATGTATGCAGTAGATTAGTCATCTTGTGGAAGGATTGCCAGACTAAGTGTACAAGAAGGAGAACATTTGTGATGTAAGTCAGATGGGAAGACAAATAAAGTCTTCTTTTAAGGACAAGCCAAGTCCTTCTTCAACCAGGATATTGCACTTATTGCATATGGATTTGTTTGGTCCTGTTTAACTAGCCAACATTAGTGGAAAGAAATACACCTTAGTGGTGGTAGATGATTATTCAAGATACACATGGACTATTTTTATGTTTAAAAAGAAGAAAACCTTGCAGAAGCTCCCTCAGCTAATGAGAAGAGTTCAAAATAAAAAGTATCAAACCATTATCAAAATAATGTCTGATAGAGGAACTGAGTTGTCAATGGAATTATAACTCAGTATTGCATAGAAAATGGTATTGCTCATGAGTTGTCAACTACAAGAACTCCACAACAGAATGGAGTAGCTGAAAGAAGGAACGTAACTCTCAAGGAAGCTGCAAGAACCATGTTAGTTGAAGCTGGATTGCCTAAGAGATTTTGGGTTGAAGCCATTAATACTGCTTGCTACACTCAAAATAGGTGTATGATCAATAGGCAGCTGGAAAGTCTGCAGCTGAATGATGATGAGGAAGATGTTCAAGACAACATATGTAGGTCCCAAGGGGTGATGTGTAAGGTTTAGAAAGGGGGTTGAACAACTTTTCGATTTTAGTCTTTTCAAATAATCTCAGAGTTAACTCAAATCTGCTAAGTCCTTGAGGGACAGCTAGGTTGGCTTACACAACAAAGTTACCCACTCAACAAACTCGACTAAGCTATTGATAGTATAACTTAGTTGTTTTTAAATAATACTTAGAAATACAGTTGATTTGGTTTTACCAGCGGAAGACTTGTCACCCTTAGAGTTTTATGTACGTTTTGCAACACTTCTTTTAGCAATGGTTATTATCAGCAGACTTAAGCAAGTTTAACTTATCAACATATATAAAATAAATTCAAGAATTAAAGGTATGCTGAAAGTAAATAGACACAAGCAGTTTTATAGTGGTTTGAGGATGGGGTAATTCCTCTAGTCCACTCTTTTCCAACCCCTGAAGGAATCCACTAAGTAACTTGACTTGGTTACAAAGCAGTTATACAATCCGAGTCAGCTTTGATCACACAACCTGCTGCTCCTGGGACTCAGCTTCTTCACAAGACAGTTGCCCTGTTACTTCAGCCTCCTTCAAACCCTTGGACTTGATCACGTATCCCTCCAACATGTTCGAAGCACCGGTTTGATCTGTCCTCACTACTTCTCCTTCAACCTTGGAGAGTACACCCATTTGTTCTTGAAAATATTTTTTCCTCTTCAACTGATGAAATAGTCTTTCCTTCACTGAGTGTATTGGATTGATTTTCTTCGAATTTAGGCTTTAGATTTATTTGTAAAGCTTGAGAGATGCTTGAAGGTTATTGCTCGATTGCTTATATGCTTGTGTTAAACTCAGTAACCTTATCTCACTTGCTTCCTCAGCCCTTTATAGTGCACATTTGAAAATATGTCCGTTGAAGAGATGGACATAATTTTCAAATCACACTTCATAGGTTGTTAGCTTATCTTATCTCGCAGCGTTGCTGGAGATCGTACCATGAATTAAATGTTTTGCAGCCTTTTCTTAACCTCTGCAGGATTTCAGGTACATCTCATTGGTTCCTTGCTTTTTGCATTCTTTCAGCAAAACAACTTTATTGCTGGTAGCCTGACACATGCCTATTTCCAGCAAAACCTTGACTTGTCTTGACAACGGATCTCGTTCAGCTTTCTTCAAATCTTGTTTGCTGCATACCCCTTTGAAATTTGATTCCAATCATTTTGAAATGACTTAACTGTCAGTCAGTTGACTGAGACATCTTTTCTATCACTTGACCGAGTCTTTACTTCACTTCACTCAGCTGTCACTTAGTTGGGTCTTCTTTTCAATCTTCATTCTAGTCTTGTAATCTTCAACTTGGTTGACTTCAACTCAGCTCATACAACCCTTTTTGAGTGGGGTGCCAACTTCCTAATCTAAGTTTTACATGGTATCATCAAAATCTATACATAAATTTTCCCAACAATTTCCCCCTTTTTGATGATGCCAAAACTTAAATAAAAATTAAAGTAAATAGTGCAGAAAATAAAGAATGATTGTGTAATATGTCATTTTATTAAACATATCGTTCTTTGCACTTTACAATGCTTTTTACAATGTATCATCCGATACAAGGTATTAGAACTTTATGAACATAAAATATCATTAAATGTATTAGAGCATCTATAGTTTGTACCTGAGCAATTTTGTACAACAAGGTATACACAGAATACTTACAAATATGTGTATTTACAACTATATAAAATACAACATGAAGGGGTCCAGCCGTCTTCAACGCCTCGGCTGCTTTCTTCTTCTCTCATCTTCTTTAACTCTTATGCGATCCTCTTCAACTCTTCTCCTCCTTTTATCTTCTTCTTCCCTTGTCTTCCTTTCATAGGCTCTTCTTGCAGCAGGGCCATCCCTTCTCTGCCTTTCCTCCCATTCACGGTTGAGCCTTTCATTCTCTTCTTCTTGCATCATTCTTGCTTCTTCATTCTTCCTTTCCACTTCTCTATTGGAAAGTTCATCTAGCCCAGCCTAGTAGTTTATCCCTTTCTTCTGTGGATCTACATACCGAACGTCTTTAGGTCTTGGCTGTGATGGAATACCTCTGCCTCTTCCACTGCTGCCAAACCTTCCCCTCCCTCTTTGTGACTCAGCTCATCCTTTTTGAGCGTACTGTACGAGCACCTTAGTAGTCTGCTGACTACTTGAACTCTTGCGTATCAGCTGATTTGCATAGATCTAATCCTTTCTCCCAATACATATCCCACGCCTGAGGTAGAGTCATATTCCTGAAAAATCCCTCTGATGCTAGAGTTTGAAATTCCTCTAAGAATTTTGCTCAGATCCTGCACCAGGTAAAGCTAATTCATGAGGGGGTTTCACAGCTGGGGAATCCTTCAGTAGTCCAGCTAGGGGGCCTTCGAACTTCCCTTTTATGCTCTCTATCCTGCCTAGCTGCCTTTCAGCAACTTTTTCAAACTATGCTTCTCGAGTTGTCTTGAAGGCTAAATCAACTTTCTCATCTACAGACAGATTTTTTGGCAGCTATCTGAGGATAGAGGCTGTAACATTTCCTTGTTGAGGGGTTTTAGCAAGAATAATTTTCAAGGGCAGGTTCTTCATTTCACTCCCTCCCCTAGTGCTGCTTGCTTCCCCCTTACTTCCATCATTTTTATTACTTTCTTCCCCCTTTTTGGCATCATCACCAAGGGGTCGAGTCGACTGAGGGAATACTTCTCCTAAGAGTAAATCAAGCTTCTTGTTGGTCATGTTCATTTTATCATGACTCTCGGAGTGTGTTGTTCTGAATTCAGACCGCAGTGCCTTCATTTCAGCTGCCATCAATTTCATTTCAGTCTGGAGCATCATAATCTCTGTATGCATGGTGGCCTCTGTCTTTTGATGTTCTGCCTTGTGATGTGCCTTCAGCAACTCCATATCAGAATTGTGTGATTGATCCATCCGGAAGATATGATCCCTCTGTCTATGCTAGTGTTTGGCGTTCTCTGAGCTCCATATCACCATCTTGGCAAATAGTGATTTGAAATACGTAACCTGCTCACATCTTAGTGCCTTCGTCTGTCCTATCCATTCCCTGATTCTCAAGACCATGCCTTGGATATCTCGTGTGATGTTGGCATCTCTGTTGTCTAGCGTTGGTTGAGTGTTGTGAATCCTCTTTGCATATTATCTATTTCATTGCAAATGGCCTTGAAGGCTTTTTTGAAGTCGGTTGCATCAGTGGACTGCTCTTCAGGCCACACAACATCGAAATCAAAACCAAATGGCACCATAGTGTTGTCATCAGGAGTTCCAAGTTCTTTAGCTAGGACTTGGACATGGTACTTAGCACTTTTAGCAACTGACTCTGCTTCCAAGGGGTCTCGAAAGGGAAATATTCAGCGAATAAGTCCTTGGGAAAAATAGGTTGGTCCACTACTTCTGCTTCTGGAGCCTTACCATTTTCCTTCAAAAGTATTTCAGCTCTTTTTGCCTTGGCTGTCTCAGTGTCATCGACATCTTGTGCAGCTGTGTTAGCCTGCGAAGCTGACTGACCCTCAACTATCTTAACAACTTCATTGGCATCAGTAGATTCTTCCTGTTGAGTATTTGGTTTGTTAACTTATTTATCAGCATCATGTGAAAGTAATGGCACCATGGGAGGTGGCCCATCAACCAAGGTAAAATTTATAGGAACAACTTTGTCACTAGCTGCCTCCTCTTTTCCAGGGCCTCCTCAGTAGCGGTATCCTCTGTTGATTTTTCAATGGGACTGGACTCAACTTCCTCTTCTGTTCCCAAGATCTCTATATCAACATGTTCTTGAGAGTCATGAATAACACTTATCTCTTTTTCTTCCATTTATTCTGCCTGAGGGGCAGGCACATTTTCTTCGCCTAGTTTACCCAGGGAAGTCTCAACCTCCTCTGGGCCTTTATTACCCTCAGAGTCTTAACCGCTGATGGGCCTTCAGCAATTCCTTTTGCAGTCTCAACTGCAGCAGAGTCTTCTACAGTTCCTTCAGCAGACTCAGCTGCTTTAGGGTCTGCAGTGGCATCCTTTGGAGTCTCAACCCCTAAGATTGCACTTTCAGAGCTAGGAGTCTCAACTCCCGTGGCTTCACTTCCAACCTTTGCCTTGGTTACATCAGCAGCCTCATCGGCCTTCATGGCAGCTGGGATTTCAGCTGAGATGTCGAAACCATCTGAGCCTCGTCAACTCCACTCTGTTGTACATTGATAGCCTCACATCACCTCCAAACTTCTTTTGGGTATTGTCTCCCACAGCCTCATCCGACCTGACTGTGGTGGTTTATGTTTCCCTCTCAGCTGGCGCACCAGTTGAGTCTCGAGCAGTGGGGTCACTCAAAAACTGAGACTCGACTTCTTTTCCTATTGAGTGAGCAGTCTATAGAGCAAGTGTCTCAACACCTTCATCAGGGATAGGCTTGGCTAAGGTGCCCTCTTCTACTCCATCCTTAGCTTCATCGCCATCTCTCCTGGTACTTTCATCCTCCGAGTGAACTGGGGAAGTGGTGGCATCAATCACCCACACCATTTCCAAAATATATGGGCTAGAAGAGATCATAATTGAAGAGGACTCTCATTGGCCCGTTTGCAATCTATGCTCGTGCAGCTCTTTGGATTCTTTCAGTGCTTGCTGCAGCTCAGCTTTCTCTCCTGCATCAGCAGGTCCATCTCATTGTCATTGCTACTGCTGGCTGGTAGAAAAGTACTTTTAAACACTCTTTCAAAGGGGTAGGGTTGAGTTTGCTTTGATTCCTCAATTGCTTAGCCTTTGCCTTACGCTTCTTCTTATCCTTCTTTTCAAATAAGATGGTTGAATAGAAACCTAGGTCCAATGAAGAACGAACCAGAATATTTCCTAGAAAGCTCAGGAGTTCTTGTTCGGACCAGAGGAATATCTTCCTCTTCTTCTTCTACTTCTTCAATGGCAGCTGGCTCTGCCATCTTTATCTACTTAGCTGCAGCTGGCTTTCATGGTACAACTGAGCAGTTCTTCTTCACGATTGGAGAAGGTGCAGGGGATTCCTTCTCGCCTCTTGCTTTGGGGCAGTGCGGTCTTCCACGGCTACGGGGGCGGGCCGACTTTGTCATGCGGGGTTTTCCTTTTCTTCTTCTGCACAGGCTCCGGAGATGGAGCCTTAGTAGTTGCAGCAGTGTCCTCCTGGACAGGATCAACTGACTCACCTTCACTAATGTCCGCCCTTCTTGCATGGGCTTGCCTCTGTGCAGTTGAGAGGTTAGCCTTGAACATCTTCTTGTTCGCGTGGAAGGGTTTCTCATTCCTTAGAGGAATGCCCTTCACCTCCATCAGATGGCCAATCACTAGGCCATATCCCAGCGAGCTTACGAGCAAACCAACATCGTTTATGGTCTTGTTCATTATGATCTGGCAAATTTTGCTGAAGATGAACTTATCCCAGTTCACCATTTTCTCCTCTATTATGGCAGTCATGACTGTCAGCTTAGTCCTTGACCGCTGGTTGAAACTGCCAAACTTCATGTCAACACATTTTCCTACCACGTCCATGAGCATGTGGTAGTCCTCCTTGATAAGAGACTTCTTGGTTGTGTAAACAGCCTTAGCAGTAGACACTGGCTTGGCGATCTCCTTCCATGCTGCAGCCATGATGATATCTTTCTCTGTGATCTCCTTCAACCCAGAAGAAGAAAGATGGCAGTTAACAACCAAGTCCGCAATAGTAATCTTGATTTCAGTGTTGTGGACGAAAGAACGAATTTCACCATTGTGAACCTCAGCTTTCACATGGAACATAGACACCTCTTCCAGATAGGTGTGTGAATACTCCATGGAGAGAAACTCCTTAAGACCAGATTTCTCCAACATTGCAGCAATTTTCCTAGCAAAGGTTTTGTCAACACCTTGCTTCACCAAACCTTCAAAATCCACCGTAGAACTAGAGTTGATCTTCTCAGCCATATTCACGAAATCATAAGTAGGTGCCATTTCTGAAGTCAGAGTTTGAAAACTTGAACCTTAAATGAAATAAGAACTAGGGTTTTTGCTTTGGTTTGCAGAGAAAGTTTCTAACTTGTTTGAGAGAGATGAATGCTATGTGAGGAGAGAGAAAATGAATTTGAGTATATATGGGATGTGAGAGGACGGTTTTGGAATTCAATAATGTTGATCATGATCAATAGTTGAGATTAAGTCGTGAAACCGCATTAATTTTCCCGCTTTAAATGCATCAGCATTTATATCCAATCATATGCTTAATCAGTACAGGCTTTTTTACTGACATCATAATTACTGCTGATGTCATGCCCAAAACATTCCGGCTCATAGAAAACAACTGCTTTTTGCAACTTAGCTATTAAATAACTCAGCTATCTTCCAAAAGTGACTTAACTCTACTTCTCTCTTCACATAATAATTACTGGGCTGTCCAGCTAACTCGATACAACTGAATAGCCATCCGTACTTTCACTTGGCTGAAAAATGAAACTTTGATGGTTTCCAATTCTCTCTTTATTTGACTCTGCTGACTGAGTCTTCTGAGCCTCCTAAATCAGCTCAATCAATCCTACCTCATTCTTAAGCTCTTGAAACCTTGATTCACATAATGGCTTTGTGAATATATCAGCTATTTGCTTATTAGTTGATATGTATTCCAATGTGATGTCTTTCTTTTCAACATGATCTCTTATGAAATGGTATCTGACATCAATGTGCTTGGTTCTTGAATCCAATATTGGGTTCTAAGTTTCAATAGCACTTGTGCTATCACACATAATTGGAATCTCTTTTTCTTCTATATCATAGTCTCTCAGCTGTTGCCTCATCCATAACACTTGGGCACAACAGCTGTCTGCAGCTATGTACTCTGCTTTAGTTGTTGATGTAGCTATTGAATTTTGTTTCTTGCTGAACTAAGAAACTTATTTATTTCCAAGCATTTGACAGGTACCTGATGTACTTTCCTGTCTACCCTATATCCAACATAGTCTGGGTCTGAGTAGCCAACTAGCTTTAATCCTCCATCGTTTGGATACCATAAGCCAACTTCTTGGCATCCCTTCAAATACATTAGGATGCTCTTGGTTGCAGTCATATGACTCTCTTTTGGTGCATATTGAAATCTAGTACATACACCTACAACAAAGGTGATGTTTGGCCTACTTGCTGTTAAATAGAGCAAAAATCCAATAAGGGCTCTATATCTGGTATGATCTACAACTTTTCCATCTGCATCCATGTCCATCTTGACTGATGTATTCATGAGAATCTTTACAGAAGACTTGTCTTACATACAAAATTTCTTTATTAAATCTCTGGTATATTTGGTTTGACTTATGAAGGTTTCATCCTTCATTTGCTTGACTTGAAGACTTAGGAAAAAAGTCAGCTCTCCCATTATGTAATACCCGATCCTCTCAATACTCACCTGACCAATATAGCCCATGCATTATATGTGATTTATGTGTTATTAGCATTGATATTGACATTGTGTATTTCATTTCAATTTATATGTTATGAATATTCGCACACTTTTCAATGTTCTTAAATAGTGTTAGTTGTCGAGCCCCTAATTTAAGTAACTGATGGTTCATTGACATAAAAAATTCTAGCAAGCAAACTATTAGATATCATCACATTACACATGGTAATATTAGAAGTATGAGGATCATTAGGTCACACGTGGTAAAATTAGAGGTGAAAGGTGGCATCAATATGTGTAATAGGATATAATATGTAGGATTAGTGTAATACACAAAAGAGAGTCCAATATTAGTCTAAATAAAAAAACAAATATCAAAATATTTAAGAATAATAGTTTTTAGAAGATAATAATAATCATAATAATGACAATATTAATAATAGTAGTAGTACTTACGTGTATAATTAATCATGTATTGATTACATATAACAATACATTTTATATGCACATACATATATATTATATGATATATGTAATGGAGTGTAATGAATATGTATGCATATAAGAAAAAAATTGGATACATATATACACACACACATATGAAACTTACATATAGTAAATATACATTGACCGCCTTACCTCAGGATAAGATCAAATATCTCATTGCTTAACCTGGTTTAATCTAAGAAAAGCATATACACAAAAAAAATAACATCACACACACACACACCGTAAAGATAGCTCAAAAGATAAAAGAGAGTTTGAGAAATAAACACCGACTGCCACAAGAAGTCCATCTAATTCAAATTTTCATGTGATGGGTACACTAGTTGAGGTAATTTTTTAATTTTGCTAGAATTTCTCAATTATCTCATGGATTCAATGTTCAGAGACAAGACAACTCTATTCATACATCAATAAAGTCAAAGGATAGTGAACAGTGACGAAGCCAGGAATTCTACGTAGGGGGGCCCAACTAACATTAGTCTAAAACTAAAATACAATACATCAACTCTAGAAAAAAACACTATAAATAGTTAGCAATTTTAATAAAGTCATATTCATTACATCTTAATATTTAAAAAGAAACAACATAATACAATTACATGACTATGCCATAACATTTCAATTCCAGGTGCATTGACTGATGAGGACGATTCTTCGATAATAAGTAGTAACTTTTTTAAAAAATAGTTCCATTATCTAAGAAAATACGGAAAAAATTAAAAGCCTAATATATCTTTTTTTTGGATGTAAAAACTAATATATCTTAAGGAAACAACTATACATGACTATACATTATAATAAATTACTAAAAATTAGCCCTAATAATTCATATAACAATTAATTATACAACAAAAAATGGGCCCTTTTTTGTTTAATTTCTCATTTATGTGAAGCTGAATGTGGCATTATGTGTTAATGGGCCTTTTTTTTCTTTTTTCTTTTTAAATTTTTATTAATGTTATAATTAAAAAGACAAATATACCCCTAAATATTTTTAAAACCCCTAATATCCCTTTTTCTTCTATATCATAGTCCCTGGTAGTGAATGAATGTTAATTAACTTGGCTAATTTGATGTTAAATGGTTTACGGAATTTAGTGATGATTCTTTTAGATATACGAAGTATGAAAAGTTAGACTTCTTAACTCATTGAATTAATTATTACGGTTACTCCTAATTTTAGATTAGGAAAGAAATAGATAAAAAATATAAAATAAAATATAGTAAATACATATATTATGTAAAATAGTTATATTTATGAAATACTTATATATTTAAATTGAAATTAAACAATAGAATTGAATTTAGATATGTTTTGATTGAGATATGATTATCTGTTAAAAAAAATGAAAGGAATAATAGTTGAAGTAATCCCTGATTTCCAGAGAACTAATACAAAGGTTATTAAAAAAAACATAGTATACTGATGAGTGCTATTTTAGATACAAAATAAGAAATCAAACATGTTTGAGGAACTTGACTAGGCCTAAAAGGTATATTTCAATGCATAATTATTATTCAGCTAAATTTACTTAAGAACTAATTAAGGTCCTTTATAATATTCAGTATATGAAATTGTGTTAAATTAAAGAGATATTATAAGTTGATACCGTGTATCATTACATATTGCTGCACATAAAGTTAGGGACGGACGACCGTTAGTTTACTTTCAGTAGTGTATCCAAGGAGAAAGGTAAGTAAAAATCCATTTGCAACTGTAATGCATGAACATAGTATTGTTTGAATTAATTGTCTGATATGTGACTGTGGTATCTTGCTGAATATATGTGGGTATTATATGTTGCATAATTGGCTTGCATGATATAATTGGCTTGCATGATGTTGTAATATGGTGATTGGTGAGCCATTGAACATGTCATTCACAACATTTGAATGTGCAAGCATATTACAAGAGGATGTTCGCAGCACGAAAATGTTTTCAGGTAGAAAATGGATGTTTTTCTGACCACTGCTAGTGCACCGAGATATTTTGGGCATGCTTATGATATATGTGTAGGTACAGCAGGTGGGATACTTCCTCGTGAACACTGGGCTAGATGGGAGATGGGCTCTGGTGGGTCACAGGAGGATGGTCCATCTGTGGGTACCTATGTTATCAACCTGTGGGGTGGGATACTTCTTGGCGGACACAAGGGACGCAAGCAGGGGACCCTTAGTTGGGCCGCAGGAGGATGGTCCACACATAGTTTTATAATTATATTATTGGCCATTTATATTGTTGTGTGCAGAGCTCTTTTTCGTTGCATAGTAGTTGGATCAGGAGCCCAAATAAAAGAAAATGATTTTGAATAAAGTATTTTGATTCAGAGATTTACAGTTTAGCATTTCATGTTGGAAAATCGGTGATATTCTCTGGACATGCATGATTTTTACTTGCTAAGCTTTAGCTCATGTAGTTCATGCATTGCAGGTGAGCATGAGAATGCCTGAGTCTCTGACTTACTGTGCAGTGCTGAAGCTTCTTCAGGTTTTGAGGATCATGGATGTGGACGACGACCTATCGGTCATGTTTTTGGGTTCATTTTGGTTTTACTTCTGTTGTGTTATATGGAGGAACTCGTACTGTTTATAACTTTTGAAACTGTATTGTAAATATATGTAATAGTGTGCTGGTTTGATTTATGGGTTTGTATATCTAGTCATTGTGTTTACGTACAAATAATGTTGACTGACCTTTTGCTTTTAAATGACAAAATCTTTGTTGCGGTATCTAGGGTTTATTTCATTGTTGTCTGTTATTAAATTTACACAAGAAAAAAAAAATTTAAACGTTTTAAATAGAGTTGTGGTCGAGTTGTACTATTTATATATTTTCTATAAATAGTAGTAGGGGTGGGCGCCACAGAGTGGCATCTGAGCTCGGCTGCAGGTTGTGTAGACAATCTATATACATGAACTCAACTCGTGGAGCACATCCATGCCAGTGAGTTTCACTTTATTGTCTGATGCCTTTTGTGTTTCAGGAAATTATATTGGCCATGTGTTATTAGGTTGTTCCTAAGACAATGTTTCAGTTACGGTTAGAACTAGAGGTGAGAGTAGTGGTGGGGATAGAAACCAAGGAGGGGAGACACCTATACCAATTGGTGATCGAGATAATGTCATAAATCGACTTACGGAGCTCATCTAGCGACAATCTGAGCAAATTCTACAACTCATCCATCAGAGGGATATAGCTGGAGAACAAAGAGCCGAAATGAATCAACCACACCAAAGGGCCTATCAAGTCGAGATAGTGGGGGAAAGGTTCGGAAAGCTAAATCCACCAACCTTTGAAGATGCAGTAAATCCCACGGCAGCAGAAGATTGGTTTCAAACTCTAGAGAACATGTTCCAATACAATAGGGTCCTAGAAGAAGAAAAAGTAACGTGTGCTTCGTTTATGCTTTATAGGAGTGCGGGACATTGGTGGGATATGATGAGGAGCATAGAAGATGTCAACACAATGACCTAGGAAAGATTTAAAAAACGATTTAGAAACAAATGCTTCACGGCTCATGTTCGTGTAATGAAGATGACTGAGTTCATACAACTACACCAAGGAACTATGACTGTCGGGGATTACATTCACAAATTTGAAGAATTGTCCATGTTTGTCGTTCATATGGTCAGCACTGATGCACTAAAAGTAGGGAGATTCCTTGAAGGCATGAGGCCAGAACTATATAGAGATGTCAGCATGACATGAATTCAAGGAGTAACTTATTCACAGGTTGCTAAGAGAGCACTGGTGGCAGAACATGTTGAATATAGGATTTTTCATGCCCAGGACGCTAGACGTCAATTCAAACAAGGACAGGGATAGAGATGGGTCGGAAGTCAAAAAAAGAGAGTTTCTAAGTTCAACAACAACAGAAACCTAACTTTCAACCACGACAAGGATAACAACAATGAGAACAAAATAAGCGTGAAAGAGCTGATTAGGGCAATGCACCTATAGTACCACCTTTCGCTCTTGTTGCAAGACTCAACATATGGGAAATTGCATGGTAGATACCATGAGATGTTTTACATGCGGGATGCCATGACATTTTGCTAGTGCATGCCCAAATAGATTGAATTCTACGGGACAAAAGAATGTGCCAGCCAGAGCATTTACTATCACCAGAGTAGACATAGAGGCTAACCCATCAGTCGTTACAGGTAAACTTCTTATCTTTGACACCCCAACATTCATGTTATTTGATTTGGGAGTTGCGCATTCATTTACATTCACTGAGTACGTAAAGAGACTGGGTAGGACACCTAATATAGCTGAAGTAGGTTACAATGTAATAATTCTCTGGGGCGATTCCAAATAGACTAATCAAGTTTTAAGAGCTTGTTCTATTCCAATCGAAAATAGAGAACTTTACGTTGATCTTATTGTATTAATCATGAATGAATATGATATCATATTGGGTATGGATTGGTTGTCAAAGTATGGTTCTACAATTGATTGTCAGAAAAGGACAATGACATTTCAACCCCTAGGAAAAGATCCATTTACCTTCCTTGGAATCACTACTCGCTTTAGATCTCCAATGATATCAGCACTAAAGGCACAATTTTTACTGAATGTTGGTTGTGAAAAAATACCTAGTAAGTGTCATGATCATCAACGAACAACACTAACCAACCCTTGATGAAGTCCCAATAGTGTAAGAATATCCCGATGTATTTCCAGATGATCTTCTTGGATTACCACCTGACCGCGAGATTGACTGTTATTAACCTACTTACAGGAACGTCTCTAATCTCTAAGGCTCTATATCACATGGATCCATCTGAACTAAAAGCATTGAAGATACAACTAGAGAGAGTTGCTAGATAAAGGCTTCATTAGACCTAGCTTCTTGCCATGGGGTACGCCAGTCCTATTCGTATGAAAGAAGGATGGTACGATGAGATTGTGTATCGACTACCGAGAATTGAACAAAGTTACAATTAAGAATAAATACCTATTACCTCGAATCGATGATTTGTTCGATCAACTTCAAGGTGCAACAGTATTTTTGAAGATCGACTTGCGATCCGGGTTCCATCAGCTGAAAATAAAAGAATATGATATACCCAAGGCATAATTCAGCACGAAGTATGGACATTGTGAATTCCTGGTGATGCCATTTGGGTTAACGAATGCCCCAGCAGCTTTCATGGACTTGATTAATCGAATATTTAAAGATTTTCTAGATAAATTTGTTATTGTGTTTCTTGATGATATCTTGATCTACTCTAGAACCAAATAGGAGCACGCCGAACACTTGAGAATAATGTTACATGTTCTGAAAGCAAAACAATTATATGCAAAATTTAAGAAATGTGGATTCTGGCTAGATTGAGTAGTATTCTTGGGACATGTTGTGTCCGGAGTAGGAATATCAGTTGATCCAAGTAAAGTCGAGGCAATCAATAGATGGCCACAACTAGAAATCCTTCAGAAGTACGTAGTCTTCTGGGTTTAGCTGGCAACTATCGCTCATTTGTGGAAGGATTCTCCAGAATTGCTACGCCCTTAATGCAATTAACCAGAAAGAGTGTCCCATTCAAAATGACGGACGCATGCGAAAGCTTTCAAGAACTAAAGAAGAGATTGACTTCAACACCTATTCTATCAATCCCACCAGGTACTGTAGGTTTTGTAGTTTATAGTGATGCATCGAAGAATGGTCTAGGATGCGTATTGATGCAAAATGGTAAGATGATTGCGTATGCGTATAGACAATTGAAGGACTATGAAAATAATTATCCTGCATATGATTTAGAGCTTGCTGCAGTTGTATTTGCTATTAAGATATGGAGACATTACTTATACGGGGAATGGTGTGAGATCTACACGGATCACAAGAGTTTGAAGTACATCTTCACACAAAAGGAATTAAATATGCGACAATGATGGTGGTTAGAGCTAGTGAAGACTACGATTGTGTGATCAATTATCAACCGAAAAAGCCAATGTTGTAGCAGATGAGTTGAGCCAGAAATCAACACAAAGCAATGCGATTGCGATTCACATTCAGAAACCAGAGTTGATGGACCTCCAGAAAATAAACGTAGAGGTTGTATCACTAGGGTCCATTGAAGCTAAGTTGACAGCGTTAACACTCCGACTGATGCTATTGGATCAAATTCAACATGAACAACAAGGTGATGATTACTATGTTAAAGTAAATAAAGATATTGCCTCCGGAGTGTTTCTAATTTCAAGATATCTGAGGATGGAGTACTGCAATTTAAAGAACGATTATACGTGCCCATTAAAGAAAATCTCCGAGACGATGTTCTAGTAGAAGCACATTCGACACCATATTCTGTACATCCAGGAGCTACCAAAATGTACAGAGATTTGAGGATGCATTACTGGTGGCCAAGTATGAAAAGGGATATCGTGTAATACGTTGAACAATGTTTAATCTGTCAACAAATTAAGGCATAAAACAAGAGGCCAACTGGAATGTTGCAATCCTTGCCTATACCAGAATGGAAATGGGAAAAAATTGCCATAGATTTTGTGACAGGTTTGCACAAAATTGTCAAGGGAAACGATAGAATTTGGGTGATCATAGATAGATTAACCGAATCCACTCATTTTATTCCTATTTGCTCAACCTATTCCATGGACCGATATGCACAACTTTATATACAAGAAGTGGTTCGACTTCATGGTGTGCCACTATCCATTATGTTATTCTATGGCCAGGTGTTCAATTACCTCTCTCGAGTGTCAAATCAAACACGCCAAACAATCTAAATTATTGATCAGATAATTTAGATGCAATCAATTCAAATAGCACAAATAGATTACTAACATGCGAATTTCATAAACTGGAAATCAAAACATAGGTTCAAACATAAGTTACATCAATCCCCTAGAAAAATGGGTTTAGCTCATGTTGGATGTACAAAAACTCATAAAGAAATAATTATACATTGATAGGATTCAACAAAGATACTAGAAAACTAATTCAGAATGATTAAATGAGGAAACCTCTCTGTTTCCAGAAGATAGATGCCTTCAAATCTCGTGCCGAACTCTTTCTCCTTTCTCAAAATCATCCCTTGTGCTCTCCAAATTGTCCAACCCTTGTTCCGCGCGTCCTTCTTCTATTTTTAGGCCCAAAAATCCGTAAAAGCCCAAAAAGATAAAATAAAACAATACTTCTCGCCGGACGCTGCACAAGGGCGCGCTTAGGCGCGCAAGATCAACATCTGCGCATGCCCCCGCGTCGTCTTTGCGGCGCCTCCTGCCGGGCGCTACGGCACGCATCAAGACGCCGCTCGATCCGCTTAGCTAGTCCTGGGCCCGACTCCCAATAGCAAGACTATGCAGCGCTACCCCCGTTAAGCCTTACGATTGCCAATACGGGGGTTGTGGCGCTCGTCCTTGCACGATATTCGTCAATTCTAACTTGCAATTTTCCCCTTCCAACACGTTTTTAGCGTTTTTGACCAATTTCGGCTACCAAGACCTGTACCTACTCTTTAACGACAACTAATGACATGAAATAGACTAAAACGACACAAAAATACCCAAAAACAACGCAAAGACCTCGTCTAAAATACTCAAAACGTTGGTATAAAACCAACTTAACAGATACCCCAAAACTTAGATGTTTGCTTGTCCTCAAGCAATTACAGACTCTAAGAGAAACAAAATACGCGAAGGAAACAGGAATAACGACAAATGACACAAACTAACTAACTGCAAAACTTCACAACCAAACACATTCATCTCAAAATTCGTTTCACGAACAATCAAGCACGCATTTTAACAATATGATCATGAGTGTGGAATATTCATGCCAACTCCGTTTTCCATATCCAGATAGACTCACGCAATCAAGTGTTTTCAAAATGATCCACTTTCTGAATATAAAGATGATATGCTTACCGGACTCCATAGGCTTGTCTTTCACACTAATCTCCACTAATGTAGGTTAATGCAACACAATGATCATTAGGACTTTCAAAGTTTGTAATATGGGTTTAGGGTAAGGTAGAAAAATATAGGATTAAGTGGCTCAATCACCCAAACACACAATTATCACTTCAAATCACCAATTCGCAACTACCCTTCACTTTTTGACATCCCCAATGTTCTCACTTTGTGAAACTCAATCCCGCTGAATTTTTTTTTTCGGAACCCCGAAACTTATTCTTTTGCATGCTTTATACATGGGATTTCATATTTTCCTTTCTCGGGCAACTTCGCGCAATTAAACACATACCCTTCTCATCATACCCTCCTCAACCTTCAACATTTTTCTATATTTTGTGTGTATGAGTGATGGGTAATTAGGATTTTCACATTTAGGCTCTGGGTATTAGATTGGTTGCCAAAGAAACGAGTTTTCAAGGCTTTACAGGGGACACTAGGGAAAATATATAATATAAAGGTAGGCATTTTAGGCTCTAGCTTGTTCAAAGATGGCCTAAATCACTTCCTTAATGTTACTTCACCTAGGATTTCACCTCGACTAGTGATCAGATAAGTTCTAGAATACGGTGGGATCATACAAGAAACACTCAATTGTATAAATCATCCCCAGATAAATCAACAGAGTAAATCACATAGATGGAATTAATGGAAAGAAGAATAGATCACAGTTCAAACACATGCTCTTTTGACCGTTCAACTCATATTCAACAAATTCACTTAGTCATGCAGTTTTATAGTTTTACAGACGACCCGACTCGACTTTGGACTCTTTTTTTTCGTTTTTTTCTTTATTTTTTACTCAAGACTCCACTCGATAAATAAAAATAGAACAGACCACTACACCCCCCAAACAAAAAATGGCATGGTCCCCATGGAGAGGGGATAAAAGTACTTTCCTGATAGTCGGGGACTAAGACTCCTTATCCGAGTCATGTGGCGGAATGTAGGTGACAGGTCCCGGAGACGGTGGTGTAGGGAAGGGAAACTGTGGATTATAACTGTCCAGCAATCTGCGCAAGGACTCGGTTGCGTGTATTCTCATACTCCTGTCGCTGGGCCCGTTGGCGCTGTTCCTCCTGAAAAGCCACGACCAAACGACGATGTGCTCGCCGCATCTCCCGCATCTGTAGGTAATACTTGTACATCAGATCTGTCTAGAATGCGGAAGGGTGTGACTGCTCAGCAACCGAAGATGAAGTACCCGCGACATGATGGGACTGGGATGGTGCGTCTGAAGCAGCAGTAGCAAGCGGGGCGCAAGCCGGTTCTATAATGTAGCCCTCCTCCCGAGGCTCAGGGGGGACACCATCAGTAGTGTCCTCATAGGATGCAATGGTGGCTGAGTCAATTGGCGCCTTAGGGCACTCTAAGGGCTCATTCTACCCCAACACAATACCCTCGGCCAAACTCAAGCCGTAAATCAAAGCCGTCATGCACATATCCCTCGTACTATGGTGGCGAACAGCTTGATTAATAGAAGCAGCGATAATCACGGCGGCGTCGAACTGGATGCCATTTATGATATCATATAGCAACCGGGCGCGAGGCGGCATGATGTCGCTACGATGACTGGTCGGCATTAAGTTATGGCATAGAAAGTGGTACCAGGAACAACCATAGCGACTCAGTGTCGTGTGAGAAAAAACCAACGCACCCCCACCTTCTCGGGCAGGGTGCCATCCAGTGCCTGGGCGATGGAGGGCCTGGACAATCATATCAAGGTCCGGCTCGCCAGCAAGAAAGTTTGTGTACTGGCTATGGTCAACCTTGTGTAAGGAATAATACTCTCGAATCATCTCAGGAGTGCAAGGGATCCGTAGGCCATGTAGATATACATTTGTCGGATCCTCATCGGGATCATCAGCATTGGCATAGAATTCCTTGACAAGTATCGGTGTGAATGGTGGGGGTGGTGCACACAACTTTTGCCAATGGCGCTCTCGGAGCATGCGCTGCAGATGACCATCCTGTGGTCCCAGTTGGAACCCCCGCTCGGCATTGATCCGCCGAGTCATTAGTCTGCCAAAAAATTTGTCTTGTGCTGCTTCGCTAACAAATCTGTCCGTGTCGTAGTTTGCTGAGGTGGATGCCTTTTGTTTGCCTTTACCCTTCCTAGTCCTTCCCATCATGTTCACCTAGCAAAATAAACACCCAAACAAAACCCGTGGAAACATGAAACTCGGTGATGGTGAAAAATCAACAAGCAAGGTAGTTAGAAAAAAATGCACTCACGCGTATGAAGTAGCAACATGTCAAAACTACAAGCATAATCATGCAATATGGCACTCAACCATATGAAAATCTCAATGGGACATTATATCGAACACCTTGTATGCATGAAATTGGGAGAAGATGATGAATGCAATTTTAGTACGAATCAATCCCAAAATTTCACACTCAATCCTAGTGCTAGCATGCTCAATCACAACACAATCCACAATTCAACAGAATTAGCTCAACCCACCACAATGCCTTAACACAAATTAAAGAATTGGGGAAAAACATGGGGTGGGGTTTTGGAAGCAAGAAACTTACCAATTGAGGAGTAGTGAGGATGAGGGTGATGTGTGGGGTGCTAGAGTGCTTCCTTGTGGAGAGGGGAGGTGATTTTTTGTGAGTTATGGTGAAAAATATGTAATTCTAGTCGAGTGAAGAGAGGAGGGTGTGTGTTTGTTGTGTTCAAAATGAATGGCAGGGGATGGGTTTTAAGAAAAAATCCGGGCGCGCGCTACAGCGCGCCACAAAAATTGCGGCCTATACGAAAATTGGATTGGGCGTTGTGGCGCTGGCACATTTTTTTCTTAACCTACTGCATGTTGCATCAGGTTGTTTGGGCCCGCGCCACCCGTTTTCTTTTTTGTTCTTTTTTTTAGTCAAAGCACGTCTCGCACGCACAAATAAAATGGGTCGGGTGTGATGCAACTAGCTACTCCTAAAATGCAAAAAATCAACTATGATTCAATTAAAACGAAAAAAAACTACTAAACTGAATTAATACTACGAAAGTAATAAAAAAAGGCTAAGGTTGCCTCCCAAGAAGCGCTAAGTTTACAGTCTTCAGCAAGACTTTGTCAGATCATCACAAATCCGCATTTCCGAGCGGGAGATTTAGGATTTTCCGGGCTTCATCACCAAAATAGTTTTTTAACCTCTGCCCATTAACCTGAAACGTTCTGCCATCCTTACACCGCAACTCAATGGCACCAAACGGCGAAACACGCTCGATGACAAACGGTCCAGACCATCTCGATTTCAGTTTTCTCAGGAATAATTTCAACCGAGAATTAAATAATAATACCTACTGGCTCGGGAGAAATTCTCGCCTCAAGATCATTTTATCATGCCATTTTTTGTCTTTTCTTTGTAGATTTTGGCATTCTCATAGGCCTCATTCCAGAATTCCTCCATCTCATCAAGTTGCAATAGCCTATTCTCACCCGCGGCCTTCAAGTCAAAATTCAGTTTCTTCACGACCCAATAAGCACGATGCTCTAGCTCGACCGGCAAGTGACATGCCTTCCCAAACACCAAGCAATATGGGGACATACCAATAGGCGTTTTAAAGGCTGTTCGATATACCCAAAGCGCATCATCCAACTTCTGAGCCCAGTCCTTGCGATTACAGCTCACAGTCTTCTCAAGGATCTGCTTCACCTCGCGATTTGGAATTTCAGCATGTCCATTCGATTGCGGGTGGTAACCTAAAGCAACCTTGTGCCTTACACCATACTTAGAGAGAAGGTTATTAAACAGTTTATTGCAAAAATGAGTACCTTCATCACAAACAATAGCCCTAGGAGTGCCAAAACGAGTGAATATGCGCTTGTGTAAAAATTTCAACACTACCTTGGCATCTTTGGCAGGTGTAGCAATTGCCTCCACACATTTAGAAACATAATCCACCACAAGAAGGATATAAGCATGTTGAAGGGGGAAATGGACCCATGAAGTGAATCCCCCAAACATCAAACAATTCTACTTCCATCATATTGGTGAGAGGCAATTCATGGCGTCGGGAAATGTTGACAACTCGCTGGCACCTGTCACAAGTCTGCAAAAAAGTATAACAATATTTGAATAATGAAGGCCAATAAAATCCAGATTGCAATACCTTAGCGGCCGTGTGGGTTGGCCCAAAATGACCACCACAGGGGACATAATGGAAATGCTGTGGAATCTCCTCCACCTCTTCTCGAGGCACACAACGGCGAATAACTGAATCCTCACACCTCTTGAACAAAGACAGATCATCCCATAAATATGATTTAACATCATGCATAAATTTCTTCTTCTGATGTGAAGTCAAATCCGGGAAAGACTCCACCAGCCAGATAATTCACAAAATCAGCATACCATGGGAGATGAGTTTATACTACCAACATATGTTCATCTGGGAAAGACTCCTGAATTGGAGCTTCAATTACCTCGTCGAGCTGTTCTAACCTCGATAAATGGTCGGCTACTACATTCTCGCTACCTTTCTTATCCCCGATCTGAATATCAAATTCTTGAAGAAGGAGAATCCATCTAATCAGTCGTGGTTTCGCATCTTTCTTCGCAAAGAGGTACCGAATAGCAGCATGATTAGTGTAAACAATGACCTTGGTACACTCCAAGTAAGCCCGAAATTTGTCAAACGCAAATACAACTGCTAGAATCTCTTTTTCCGTGGTGGTATAATTTTGCTGGGCGTCATCCAATGTCCGGCTTGCATAATAGATGGCCTTGAAAATTTTATCTCATCTTTGCCCCAACATTGCCCCTACTACATAATCACTAGCATCGCACATGAGTTCAAAGGGTTGTGTTCAATCCAGTACCACCATAATAGGAGCAGAAATAAGTGCCTTCTTAATGTGCTCAAAAGCCTGCAAAGATCATCAATTTATGACTCAAAAATAGTTTCAAACTAACACAAATGGAACCAAAATCGGGTTCCAAACCGGAACTGAAATCGTTGACCAGTGAACGGCTTCAAAATCGAAATTGGAATGTGTAGGCTAGTTCCGGTTCCTTGGTCTCAAAAATCGTGGAACTGACGGTTACAACTATATATTTCAAGGTTAATATCAACGCTTTTTTTATTTTTTGTGTAAAAATATGCTAGAAGAAATGTTAAATATTTATTATGATATTTTATCTTCGTGTAACTACATTTGTTTTAAACCAAATATTGTAAGCGAACTACGTGAACATTGATTCCTCTATAATCTAATAGTATATATAGATAGTTTAATATTATTATTAATATTAAGTATAAAAGTTAATTGAATATTAAGTTTCAGTCTTTTTCTTTCTTTTGTCTTGCAGATTAATAACTTGTGATTAATGAACTGGATTGAGAACATAGGGGATAACTAGGTGAAATCAACCCTCTAGAATTCATATCTTAAGTGTTTGATTAATTGTTTGAACTAATTTGTTAGTCATCTCTTTTCGATTTCTAGATAGAATTAAGCTATTTTAATTATAGTACTTAGTATAAAATTCGATAACAGACCCTGTGGAGACGATAACCCTACTTTCATAACTATAGTAAAACTTGACACCGTACGCTTGCGGTAAGAATTTCTCGATCATGCAGCTTAGTCCTTTTAAGACAACTTAGTTCAACCTCAATAGGAGAGTTAACCACTCAATAGACTCGACTGAGCTGTTGATAGAGTTACTCAGCTGAGTGAAGGGAGCTCTTTAAAAATTTAGCTAGCTTGGTTTTTAATAGCGGAAGTCTTACACCCTTTCTGTTAAATGGTTTTACAACATTTGTTTTGATTAAGTTATTATTAGTTGAGTTTGACAAATATATCTATCAGCAGAGTAAACTATGCAGAAATTAAAGTGCTGAAAAATAAAAGACACAAGGCAATTTATAGTGGTTCGAGGATGGGGTAATTCCTCTACTCCACTGTTCTCCAACCCTGGAGGTAATCCACTAATGCAACAACTGTTACAATATGGATACAATAGTCCAATAAGGCCTTGATCACACAGCTGGCTCTACTTCTGGGATTCAGCTTATTCGCAAGACAGTTGTCTCACTACATTAGCTCCTTCAAAACCTTTGAATTGATCACGAAGCCCTCTAATGTATTCAAAGCTAGTTCTAACTTGAAACTGATTGCACTTCCTTCATTTCTTGGATGTGCAGACCCCTTTGTTCTTTAAAAGAATTTTTCTCTTCAACTGGTTGAAGCTTTTCTTCCTTCAATGAGTGTGTTGGATAGATGGACTTCAAATGTAGGCTTGAGAATTAGAGTGTATTGCTTGAGAGTGTTTTTTCTTGCTTTGCTCAGATTTTCACTTGTGTCATTTGTACTCTCTCATAAGTTCCTCAACCTTTTATAGTGGCAGTTTGAAAAATATTCCATTGAAGAGAGAGATAATTTTCAAACTTCACATCTCGATCGTTGGCTTATTTTTTATGTACAACAAATGATGTTGACCCAACCTTAATTTAATGCCCTTTAGGTTGCCTGAAACTCTGCAGCATTCTGCAAACTCTCATTGGTTCCCAGCCTTTTGCGCTCTTTCAGCAAGACAACTTTAAGGTTGCAATCTGTCCCCTTTCCACTTTGGGTAATTTCTTCACTTTTCATTTCAACGGACTTCTTCAGCTTTCTTTGAGCCCTTTTGCTGCTTTACCCATTTGTTAAGTCTTCTCCATGCATCTGGGAATGACTTACTCGTTAGTCTGCTGACAAACACAACTTTTTGGTACTTGACTGAATCTCTTCTTTTACACTCAGCTGCAACTCAGCTGATTCTTCACTGTGTCCCTCAGTCAACTTCTGCGATCTTCAACTTGGCTTCTTGGATACGCAGCTTATAGATCGTATCTTACACAGTTGAATTACAACAGAAAATGTGATGCCAACTTTCTCATCTAAGTTTTACATGCATAAACAACAAATATATAATTTTCCCCATAATTTCCCCCTTTTTGATGATGCCAAAACTTAAAATAAAAATGCAATGTAAAAAGTGTTAAAATAGAAACTTCGCAGAAGCTTCATCAGCTGATGAGAATAGTTCAAAATGAGAAGAGTCAAACCATTATCAAGATAAGGTCTGATAGAGGAACTGCGTTTATCTATGAGATGATAACTCAGTATTGCATAGAGAATGGTATTGCTCATGAGTTGTCAGCTGCAAGAACTCTACAGCAGAATGGAGTAGCTGAAAGAAGGAACATAACTCTCAAGGAAGTTGCACGGACCATGTTAGCTAAGGCTGGATTGCCTAAGAGATTTTGGGCTAAAGCCGTTAATACTGCCATCTACACTTAGAATATGTGTATGATCAATAGGCAACTGTCCAAAACCTCTTATGAAATTTGGACTGGGAGGAAGCCAAATGTTAGATTTTTTCATATTTGTAGGTCCCAGGGTAATAAGTAAAGCCTAGAAGGCGGGTTGAATAGACTTTACCAACTTTTCGTTTTTAGTCCTTTTAGAAATTCAGAGTTGACTCAAATCAGCTAAGTCCTTGGTGGACAATTAAGTTTACTTGCACAGCAGAGTTAGCCACTCAACAGACTAGACTGAGCTGTTGATAGTATAACTCAACCGATTCAGCCAACACTTTAAAATTATAGTTGACTTAGTTTTTATAGCGGAAGACTTTCATCCTTTGTTTTGAATATGTTTTTCAACACTTATTTAAGCTAGGTTATTATCAGTTGACTTAGCAAATTAACAAACAACAATATTAAAGATAAGAAAGAATGTACATTTTTTGAATGTAAAAGACAAAAGTAATTTATAGTGGTTCGATGATGGGGTAATTCCTCTAATCGACTCTTCTCCAACCCCTGGAGGAATCCTCTAATGTAACTTGACTTGGTTACAAAATTGTTCAGTCTGAGACAACTTTGATCACACAGCTAGCTGCTCCTAGGACTCAGCTTCTTCACAAGACGGTTGCCCTGCTACTTCAGCTCCTTCAAACCTTTGGATTTGTTCACACAACCCTCCAACAGGTTCAAAGATTCTGGTTTGATCTGGAACCTTACTACACCTCCTTCAACCTTGGAGAATAGACCCCTTATTCTTGAAACAAGTTTTTCCTCTTCAACAAATGAAGTTGTCTTTCCTTCACTGAATGTGTTAGATCAATTTCCTTCGAAATTAGGCTTGAGGATAATATTTAAATACTTGAGAGATTCGCTTTGCTTTGCAGGTTAATGGATTTTGCTAGCTTGCATTCGTATTCGTGCTTGGTAACTTTATCTCTGATGAATCCTCAATTTCAAAAATGTATCCGTGGAAGAGATAGATGCATTTTCAAACTCCACTTTCAGGTTGTTGGCTTGTCTTGTCTTGTAGCATTGATGTGGATTGTACCTTGAATTTAATGCTTTGCATCCTTTCCTTAAACACTGCAGGATTTCAGGTACATCTCATTGGCTCCTTGCTTTTTTTTTGCACTCTTTCAGCAAAACAACTTTAAGGTACGCACTCTGACACATGCATATTTTCAGCAAAGCCTTGACTTTGTTTGACAACGGATCTCTTTCAGCTTTCTTTGATCCTGTCTGCTGCATGTCCCCTTCGACAGTCAATTCCAATGATTTTAGAATGACTTTGCTGTCAGTCAGCTGACTAAAATAGCTTTTATATCTTGACTAAAACATCACTTCACTAAGTTGCCACACAACTGGGTCTTCTCTTCGACCTTCAGTCGAGTTCTGCAATCTCCAACTTGGCTGCTTCCACTCAGCTTACATAGTTTTATCTATTACAAGTTGATTTACAGTTGAATTGGTGTGCCAACTCTAAGTTTTACATGGTATCATAAAAATCTATTACATAAATTTCCCAAATAATTTTCCCTTTTTTGATGATGTCAAAACTTAAACAAAATAGCAAAGTAAATAGTGCATAAATAAAAATTGTATTGAATATGTCATTTTATTGAACATATCATTCTTGCACTTTGCAAAGCTTTTAGAATGTATAAACAACAATTGTATAAAAAGTACTTACAAGTGTTTGTGTGTTTACATTTAAGTAAAGATACAACATGAAGGGGTTCAGCAGTCTTCAACGCCTCTGCTGCTTCCTTCTTCTTTCAGCTTTTTCCTTTGCTCTCCTTCTATCATCTTCAACTCTCTTTTGCTTCCTTTCTTCTTCTTCTTCTTCTTCTTCTTCTTCTTCTTCTTCTTCTTCTTCTTCTTCTTCTTCTTCTTCTTCTTCTTCTTCTTCTTCTTCTCTCTTCTTATTCTTGTAGGCTCTCTTTGCACCTGAGTCTTCCCTTTGCTACCTTTCTCTACATTCACGATCAAGCCTTTTGTTCTATTCTTGTTGCCTTCTTCTTGCCTCATCATTCTTACGGTCGATCTCTCGATTCTCAAGTTGATCCAATCCAACCTAGTATAGCAATCCTTTCTTTTGGGGATTTACATATTGAACATCTCTTGGCTTCGATGGTGGAGGGCCTCTGCCTCTTTCACTTATCCTTCTCCTTCCTCTACCAGAGTCTGCTCCTCCTCTGGGAGTGTACTATACGGGTTATGCCCTTGAAGTGTGCTGGCTACTACTAGGAGTCTACTGCTTCTCGGCTGCTTGACAAAACTCCAAACCCTTCTCCAAGTACAGATCCCACACCTCCTGTAGAGCCATTGCCTTGAAGAATCCTTCGTACTGAAGCATTTGGAATTCCTCTAAGGATCTTGGCTTAGATCCATTATTCGGAGAACGAGCAATTTCTTGAGGGGGCCTCACTCTGGAGAGTCTTTTAGTAACCCAGCTGGGGGACCATCATACTTGGCTTTCAAAACTTTCAATCCGACCGTGCTGCCTTTCATCCACCTTAGCCAAATCAGCTTCTATTGCATCTCGAGTCTTTTTTGAAGCTAATTCAACTTTCTCTTCAACTGATAGGTCTTGCGGCAGTTGCCTAAGGAGAGAGCTGGTGACTGAGCCTAGTTTGGGGGGTTTTTGCAAGCATAATCTCCAGAGGGGGCTTACTATCTTTCCCCTACTACTATCTTTCGCCCTTTTTGGCATCATCATCGCCATAGAGAGTCGGCTGAGAGGGTATTCCCTGGATTAGATCTAGTTTAGCATTAGTCAAGTCCATCTTCTCATGACTTGTGAAGTGTGCTACTCTAAATTCCGATCTCAGAGCCTTCATCTCAGCAGCCATTAATTTCATTTTCGTGTACATCACCATCATCTCGGTGAGCATGTTGGCTTCTGACTAGAGAAGGTTTGCCTTGTGTTGAGCTTTCAGCAAATCCGTGTCCATTCTATATGACTGGTCCATCCTGAAGATATGATCCCTCTGTCTCTGCTGAAACTTGGCATTTTCAGAACCCCAAATCACTAAATTTGCAAATAGCAATTCGAATTACCTGACTTGCTCATGTCTAAGTGCTTTGGTCTGTGCTATCCAGTCCCTTATCCTGATTACAGTTTCTCGAATGTCTCCAGAAATCGTTGCATCACAATTATCCAGCCATTGATTCAATGTTGCAAATCCTTTCTCCATATTCTCTATTTCTACACAGATATCCTTGCAGGCTTTTCGAAAGTCGACTGCTACAACAGATTGCTCTTTAGGTCAGAAAACATCAAATCGAATCCAAACGGCACCACTGTTCAATCATCTGGAGTCTCAAATTCTTCAGGAGGAATGTTGACAGCGTACCTAGCACTTTCATCAGCAGACTCAGTTTCCAAGGGCACTTGGCAAAAAGGTCATCTGGGACAAAAGGAATCTCTCCTACTTTGCCATCAGGAGCATGTCCTTTTCCCTTGACACTTGCTCCAGTTCTGTGTGCCTCAGTTGTTTCAGCGTCATCGGCATCTTCAGTTGTGTTAGACAGCAAAGCTGACTGAACCTCAGCTGTCTCAACAAGTTCATTGGTATGAGTTTGTTCTTCCTCTTTTGTAGTCTTGTCCTCAGCTGCCTTAGCAGCGTCATGGGTGGGTGATGGAACACGACATGGGGTGGGCAATTAACCATTGTGAACTTGGAAATGGCAGCTTTCTCGGTTGCCTTCCGTATGTTAGCCATAGTCTCCTCAACCTCTGGGTCCTCTTCTGGTTTGTCTCGTTGAACGAACTCAGCTTCGTCATTTATGTCCAAAAATTCCACAGAGACGTGTTCTTGAGAGTCATGCAAAGCGCTTATTTTTTCCTTTTCGATTGAGTTTGTTTGAGCAGCTGTCATTTCTTCTTCAATTGTCTTACCCAATGAAGTCTCAACCTTCTGTGAGCCTTCATTACCCTCAGCCGTCTTAACCGCTGTTGGGCCTTCATTACACTCAACAGTCTTAACCACTGTTGGGCATTCAACATTCCCTTGCGCAGTCTTAACCGCAGCAGGGTCTTGGACCATCCCTTCAGCAGACTGAACTGTTCTAGGGTCTTCAGTGGCATCCTTTAAGGTCTCAACCTTTAGGATTGCACTTTTAGAGCCAACAGTCTCAACTGTCATGGCTTCCCTTCCATCCTTTGCCGTAGCTGCATCAACAGTGTCATCGGCCTGCAGTGTAGTTGTGGTTTCAACTAAGACAGTCTAAACTGTTCGAGCTTCATCAACACCACTCTACTATTTGGTTATTTACACATATTCACCTCCAATATTCAATTTAGTAAGGTTTCCCACAGCCTCCTTCAACCTGGCAGTGGTGTTTGCAGTTTTCCCCTCAGCTGGCGTACTAGCTGAATCATGAGCAGCGGGGTCACTGGAAACTTAAGATCGGCTATTTGTCCAGTTGAGTGATCAATCGATAGGGAAGGTGTATCAACACCTTCTTCAGGGGTAGGCTTGGCTAAGGTGACCTCTTCATCACCTTCTTTAGCTTCATCGCCATCCTTCCTGGATTCTTGTTCCTTAGAGCGCACAGATGAGGTAGTAGCATTGATTGTCCTCACCATTTCCAAAATGTCAGGGCTAGGAGAGATTAGTATAGAGGATGTCTCTCATAGTACCCACTGCAAGGTCTACGCATGAAACTCCTTGGATTCTTTGAGTGCTTGCTTCAGCTCTGCCTTCTCTTCTACATTGGCAACATCTGTCTCTTCCTCATCACTGTTGCGGGCTGACTGGAAAGAACTTTTAGGGACATTATCAAAGGGTCAAGATTGAGATTTCTTGCATTCCTCAATCGCCTTCGCCTTTGCCTTCAATTTCTCCTCATCCTTCTTCTGATAAAGGATGGTTGTACAAAAGTCTAGGTCCAAAGCTGAACGGACTGCAATATTTTCCAAGAAGCGTAGAAGTTCCTCTTCTTCCTCAATGAATTCAGGGCTCTAGAATTGATCTATGGCATAACTCTTGCAAACTCTGTTGTTCAGCAATATCAGTCTTTATCTTCTTAGTGGCTTCCACACCACTTCTGTCTTTTGATGTTTGTTGCTCATCCTCATCAGCTTTTTTCTCAGCAGATGTGCCAGACTCAGCTGGCTTGGCTAATTCAGACTGTTTTACCAGTCTTTTTCTTCTCCTTACCAATGGAACCTCAACTTCTTTTGGTTCCTCATCCTCTTCAGCAATGGTAGCAGACTCTGCCAATTTCAGCTTCTTCGCTACAGTTGGCTTCTGGGGCACAATTGAGCGATTTCTCATGATAATTGGAGAAGGAGCTGGGGATTCCTTCTCGGCTGCAGGGGCAAGGGCAGGGTCTTCTATGGCTGCAGGGGCACGAGATGACTTGGCTGTAGAGGCAGTTTCCTTCTACTTCTTTTGCAGACGCAGCTGTGTCCATGGGGACATGGTCAGCTGACTCCCCCTCACTTGTATCCACCTTCCTTGCATGGGCTTGGCGTTGGGCAGCTGAGAGATTTTCCCTGAACATTTTATTTTTCACATGAAAGGGTTTCCCATTCCTGAGAGAAATACCATTCACCTCCAGCAGATGACCTAACATCAGGCCATATCCGAGAGATCTTTCAAACACTCCTGCTTCAGTAATCGCTTTGTTCATCACATTTTGTCACAACTTTCCAAACACAAACTCCGACCAATTTACCTTCTTCTCCTCCAAGATCACCGATGTCACCGTCAGCTTAGTACTAGACAGCTGATTGAAGCTTCCAAACATCATATTGACACATTTGGCTACCACGTCCATCAACTTTTGGTAGTCGTCTTTTATCAGCGATTTGTTGGCTTGTAGATGGGCTTCACAGCAGCCTCAGGTTTGGCTAATTCCTTCCATGCAGCAGCCAAATTGATATCCTTCTCAGTTATCTCCTTCAAACCAGAAGAAAGAAGATAACAACTAGCAATTAAGTCCGCAACAGTCAACTTGATTTCCTTTTTGTGGACCGATGAGCGGATCTCATCGTCCTGAACCTGAGCGTTCATGTAAAACATTGCAACCTCTTCCAAATAGGTGTGCAAGAACTCCATAGACAGGAAGGGCTTGAGGCCATCTTTCTAAAGCTTATCAGCTATCTTTTTTGCCAAGGCCTTGTCTAATCCCTTCTTGACTAAGCCCTCAAAATCCATGGCCGATCTAGTGTGGATTTTCTCATCTAACTTCGTGTAGTCATAACAAGGAACAGGGTGCCATTTCTAAGTTTGAACTTGAGATTTCGAACGGATGAAAAACTAAGGTTTTGCTCTTAGTTGCAGAGAGAATTCCTTTGTTTGCTTTGAAAGTAAGAGAGTTTTGTGAGGAGAGAGAAAAATGATTTCTCTATATATGGGATGTGAGGGGACGGTTTTTGGAATTCAAAATGGTTGAATTTGATCAACGATTGAGATCACGTCTTGCAAACCGCATTAATTTCCCCGCATTAAATGCAACAACATTTATATCCAATCATGGGTAAAATGGGGGCATGATTTTACCGACACCATAATTACTATTGACATCAAGCCTAAAATATTCCCGCTCACAGAAAACGGTTGCGTTTTGTCACTTAGCTCATAAATAACTCAGCTATCTTTATAAGTGACTTAACTGTGCTTCTCTTTTCTCTCTTCACTTAATAAACACTCGGTTGTCTAGCTAACTTGATACAGCTGATTAGCCGTATTGGTTGTTTCACTTAACTGAAAGGTGAAACTTTTCTGATTTCCATTTCTCTCTCTTTTAACTATGCTAATTGAGCCTTCTGAGCCTCCTAACTCAGCTCAATCAATCCAAGTTCATTTCTAAGCTCTTCAGACCTTGATTCACATAAAGGCATAGTGAATATATCAGCTAACTGCTTATCAGTTGATATGTATTCTAATGTGATGTCTTTCTTTTCAACATGGCCTCTTATAAAATGATATTTGACATCAATGTGCTTGGTTCTTAAATGCAATACTGGATTTTGAGTAATTACAATGGCAAATGTGTCATCACACATAATTGAAATCTCTTTTTCTTCTATATCATAGTCTCTCAGTTGTTGCGTCATCGATAAGACTTGGGCACAGCAGTTGCCTGCAACTATGTACTCTGCTTCAGCTGTGGATGTAGCTATTGAATTTTGTTTCTTGTTGAACCAAGAAACCAACCTATTTCCAAGCATTTGATAGGTACCTGATGTACTTTTCCTGTACACTCTACATCCAGCATAGTCTGGGTCTGAGTAGCCAACTAGCTTGAATCCTCCATTCTTTGGATATCATAATCCAACTTCTTGGCATCCCTTTTCAAATACCTTAGGATTCTCTTGGTGACATTCCTTTGGAACAAATTGAAATCTGGCACATACACCTACAACAAAGGTGATGTCTGGCCTAATTGCTGTTAAATAGAGCAGAGATCCAATGAGATTTGAGAATTTATTACCCAACTCTTTGTTTGTGGATCCAAAAATGATATCATCTACATATATTTGAACAAGAAGTATACTCTCCCCATCTTGAATTCTGAAGAGTGTTCTATCAACCTTGCCTTTGGTGAATCCATTGTCAACAAGAAACTGGGACAATGTACCATACCAGGCTCTTAGTTCTTATTTCAAACCATATAATGCATTCTTGAGCTTGTAGACTTTTTCTCCAATAATTTTCTGCTCAAAACTTGGAGGTTGTTCCACATAGACTTCTTCTTCCAAAAGTCCATTAAAAAATGCACTCTTCACATCCATTTGATAGACAGTGAAGTTCTTGTGTGCAGCATAAGCAAGAAATACCCTAATTGCTTCCAATCTTGCAATGGGAGCAAAGGTTTCATAAAAATCTATGCCCTCCTCTTGGCAATACCCTTTGGCTGTCAATCTTGCTTTGTTTCTTACAACAGATCCTTCTTCATTCATCTTGTTTCTAAATACCCACTTAGTACCAATGACATTTTGGTGGGTAGGCCTTTGAACTAATTGCATGCCTAACCTTATTTCTTTCAAACTATTTAGGCTCTTCCTGCATAGCTAGAATCTAATGTGTGTCATTCAATGCTTGTGGCACATCTTTAGGCTCAATTTGGGAAATGAAACAAGTGAACATAGCTTCATGCTGAGTTCTGAATCTTGTTCTTATTCCTTCCCTTACATCCCCAATGATAAGCTTTGGAGGAAGGTCTCTAAGCCATCTCACATCTGGTTGGAGTAAGTCTGCTGGATTCAGTCGTCTCGCACCTATGTTGCGAAAATTTATGTATAGATTTTGATGATACCATGTAAAACTTAGATTAGGAAGTTGGCACCCCATTTTCTATGTAATTCAACTTGCAATAGATAGGGTTGTATGGGCTGAGTTGAAGTCAGCCAAGCTGAAAATTACAACACCCAACTAAAGTTTGAAGAGAAGACCCAGCTGAGTGGCAGTTGAGTGAAGTGAAGTGAAGACTCAGTCAAGTGACTCTAAAGCTATCTCAGTCAGCTGACTGACAGCTAAGTCATTCCAAAGTGATTGGAATCGAATGTCAAAGGGCTATGCAACAAACAAGACTAGAAGAAAGCTGAAAGAGATCTGTTGTTAAGACAATTCAAGGTTTTGCTTGAAATAGGCATGTGTCAGGCTGCCAACAAAAATGCTTTTTCGCTGAAAGAATGCCAAAAGCAACAAACCAATGATATGTACCTAAAATCCTGCAGAGGTTAAGGAAAGGCTGCAGAATATTTAATTCATGGTACGATCTCCATCAATGCTGCAAGACAAGACAAGCCAATAACCTACAAAGTTTGATTTGAAAATTATATATATCTCTTCAACAGACATATTTTCAAATGTGCACTATAAAAGGCTGAGGAAGCAAGTAAGAAAAGGTTAGCGAGTTTAACACAAGCATACAAGCAATCAAGCAATAACCTGCAAATATCTCTCAAGCTTTACAAAGAAATCCTCAAGCCTAAATTCAAAGGAAATCAATCCAACACACTCAGTGAAGGAAAGACTACTTCATCAGTTGAAGAGGAAAAACTGTTTTCAAGAATAAAGGGGTCTACTCTCCAAGGTTGAAGGAGAAGTAGTAAAGTTCCAGATCGAACCGGTGCTTCGAATCTGTTGGAGGGCTACGTGATCAAGTCCAAGGGTTTGAAGGAGGCTGAAGTAACAGGACAGTTGTCTTATGAAGAAGCTGAGTCCCAGGAGCAGCAGGTTGTGTGATCAAAGCTGACTCGGACTGTATAACTGCTTTGTAACCAAGTCAAGTTACTTAGTGGATTCCTCCAGGAGTTGGAGAAGAGTGGACTAGAGGAATTACCCCTTACTCGAACCACTATAAAATATCTTGTGTCTATTTACTTTCCAGCATACATTTAATTCTTGCATTTATTTTATATCTGTTGATAAGTTAAACTTGCTTAAGTCTGCTGATAATAACCATTGCTAAAAAAATGTTGCAAAACATACTTAAAACTCTAAGGCTTAAAAGTCTTTTGCTGGTAAAACCAAGTCAACTGTATTTCTAAGTGTTAGCTGGAAATAGCTAAGTTATACTATCAACAACTCAGTCGAGTTTGTTGAGTGGGTAACTTAGTTGTGTTAGCCAACTTAGTTGTCCCTTAAGGACTTAGCTGATTTGAGTTAATTCTGAAATTATTTAAAAGGACTAAAATCGAAAAGTTGGTAAGGTTGTTTTTAACCCCGCTTCTAAACCTTACACATCACCCCTTGGGACCTACAAGTGATATCAGAGTGGTTGGTTCAATGATCCTTCCGTACTGGTTACTGAACTAGATCTCATTATTTTTCAAAGAATCAACACTTGAGTTTTTAAAGCCTTTATTTCAAACCAAAGTTATTATCATGGAAGCAAATCTAACTCGCATTCCAATATTCACTGTGGATGAATTTGATGATTGGAAAATACAAATGCAGACTCATCTATCAGCCTTGCATGATGAAATGTGTCTCGTGATTGAGGGTGGACCACTACAACTGTAAGAAGGGCAACTCCTGCTGAAGGAGAAGATACTGCACCTGCAGAGCCTAGACCTGCCATGGTGGACAAACCACATTGTTAATGGACAAACGATGATCGAAAGAGATACAACCTTGACCATGTTGCCAAGGATATACTATATAAAACTCTTGATAAGGCTATGTTTAATAAAGTTAAATCTTGTAAAACAGCCAAAGAGATTTGGGAAAAAACTTACCTTGATTTGTGAAGGGTCTGATCAAATCAAGGAAAATAAGTTAACTGTTGATGTTCAAAAGTTTGAAAATTTTAAAATGATTGCAGGTGAAAGTCTGGATCAGCTGGATGCCAGATTCACAGAGATCACCAATGACCTCTGAGCTCTAGGGAAGGAATATACATAGAAAGAGATGTGTATGAAAATCCTAAGGTCTCTCCAGCTGAGTGGGAAATGAAGGTTATGGACCTAAGACATTCCATGGATCTCACTAGGACATCGAACCATGAATTATTCTCTGATCTTAAAGCCTATGAGTTTGAGCTGAGAGGGAAAGAACAAGAAGAGATAGTTGTACCCAAGACAGCTGCACTCATGGCTGGTGAAGCAAAGAGAGCTGAATCCAAAGAGACCATAGACCAAGAAGAGATTGCACTAATGGTAAAAAGATTCAATAAATTCTTCAATAAGAACTACAAGAAAAACAATGGTGAATCATCAAGAAGACACTTAGCACCTTTCTAAGCAAGAGAGGACAAACCACCCAAAAGAGCTGAACATCAAAGAAGTGAGTATCAGAGAGCTGATAATCAGAGAGCTGAAAGAATTGACATGCAGAGAGTTGAGAACCTGTGTAAGTATTGTAGGCAACCAGGACACTTTGATGTTGATTGTCCTAATCCACTAGTCAACAAGTATAGAAATGAAGAAGAAAGAAAAGTCTTCTAAGAGAGCACAGGAAAAGAAGAAAGCAATGTTGGCTTCGGAGATTACTGAAATAGCCAAGTGCAAAGAACCAGCAGAGTCAGACAGTAGTGAAGCTAACTAGTCCAGTGATACAGAGAAAGAGGCTTTAATATGGCTCATGCCCAAAGAACAAGACTCCAAAAATCAAGAAAATGAGGTACACTCTAACTCATCTCATTCTGATTCAAGTGATAGTGACACAAACACTTCATCACCCACAGATCTTTATGATTCTATTGGAAAAATGATGAAAGATTTTGAGCACATAAAAACCTCACACACACTGTTAAATGAGGAAAATAGCCAGCTTAAATGCTAAGGCCTTGTTAATTTATGTTTCCAATGGCCTATTTCCAGTTTCCAAATATACATAAAAGTGGAATCATGTTTGTTCATAAAATTTCCAATGGAAATCATCATTTTTATTTTCTATTTTTCACATAAAACAACATCTCAAACCTATACACTACCCTACATCACTCATCATTACTTATCAATCACTATTTTCATATTTTAACCCAATTATATATGTGGGACCCACCATTATCAACTTTATCTACTTAAAATATTACTATTTTTAAATTATAACTATCTAATGGGACCCACCAACTATAATCTTACAAATATAATATTATATATTCAAATTAAAATATTGAAATGGACCCTAGCACTACTAACTTTTCAATTATTATATACATAAAATAATATTTCAAAACTACTCAAACCAAACACAATCTCATTTCCAACCCTACATAATACATATTTCAATTCATTCATCCAAACACAATCCCAATTTCCACACGAAAACCAATAAATTCTCAAAATTCTATTTCCAACTCCAAAAACTGGAAATGGACCATGGAAACATAAACAAACAGGCCCTAAAACTCACAGCTGACTAAGGAACTGAGTACTCTAAGTCAAATAGCTGATGAGAACACAAAGCTGAAGGCTGAAATTACCAAGATCCAAGCAGACTTAGCTGCTATATAAAAGTGGGAAAATGATCTTAAAATGTGATTGCATTATTCACTAAGGCATCCAAATCATTGGATGAGCTTATATGATTCAAAAAGAAAGTGGTGACAAGACAGGCATTGAATTTAATTTCTTTGTGCATGCCCAAGTCCCAATAGTGGTTATGGAGAAAGGATCCTCAAGTAATGAGGGATTCCAAAAATCTAAAGCACCATATGTTGCACCTACACCCACTCAAAAACGAAATCACAACCATGCTCGCCTTGCATATAAGGGAAAAAGGCAAGAAGTCAGCTGAGTATGCTTACAGGACAGCTGAAACTAAAATCAGAAGAGTCCATCAACAGACTCCAAACATGAAATACTCTGTAAAATCCAAACAGAGCTACCAAAAGCCTCAAAGATTTCAACAAAGAAAATCATATGATGGGAATGGTAGAAACTACCCAAGGCAGACTTATTGGAATAATCAAATGAGATATCAGCCAAGACCAATGGGATACAAGCCAAAGTGGCAAAGACCTCAACCTCAGCATAGGTCATTCACAAGGCAAAAAAACTATTATCAGCACACTTATTCACCCAAGCACAAAGCCCAATATGCACAAAAGTTCCACTATTACCGCAAGAAAGCAAATGCTCAAACACACACAGCCATACAGATAAAAGAGACAGTTGTATAAGCCTAAAGCCCCAAAGCAATTTCCTAATGTGCATTATGATTATGGAACTGATAGGTGGCAACCTCGTAGAGTCAGATCATCTGGCTATAGGATGGTTGGATCACCTTATAACACTAACCCCTCAGGACCCAGACAAGTATGGGTACCTAAAAACTAATTTCCTTGATTGCAGGTTCAAGGAACAACTAAGTGCCAAAGAACCTGGTATATGGATAGTGGTTGTTCCAGACAAATGACAGGCAACAAGAAAAATCTATCAAAGTTCAAGGAAATCAAAGGTGCTAAAGTCATATTTGGAGGAAATGAAGCTCCAGTGGAAATCAAAGGCACATGATCCATCAGGAAGAATCGACTAGAGATCACAGATGTAGCATATGTTGAAGGCCTCAACCTCAATTTGTTGAGTATTAGCCAACTATGTGACAAAGTCTATTATGTTGGATTCAACATGGGTGTATGTCAAATCAAGGATGCATAATTAAATGAGATTGTGCTACAAGGAACAAGGCAGAAGAACATGTATATAGTGGATTAGTCAACTACTACACCAAGCACATGTCTGCTAGCAAAGAGTACAGCCGAATCAAGTTGGTTGTGGCATAAGAAACTGAGTCACCAGAATTTCAAGACAATCAACAAACTTGCAAGGAGTCATCTTGTGGAAAGATTGCCTGACTCTGTGTATAAGAAAGAAAGCATTCGTGATGCATGCCAGATGGGAAAGCAAATTAAGTATGTCCTTCTTCAACCAGGATATTGCACTTATTGCACATGGATTTATTTAGTCATGTTGAACCATCTAGTACCAGTGGAAAGAAATACACCTTAGTGGCGGTGGATGACTATTCAAGATACACATGAACTATCTTTTTGTGTAAAAAGAAAGAAACCTTGCAGAAACTACCTCAGCTGATGAGAAGAATTCAAAATGAGAAGAGTTAAACCATTATAAAGATAAGGTCTGACAGAGGAACTGAGTTTGTCAATGGGATTATAACTCAGTATTGTATAGAAAATGATATTTCTCATGAGTTGTCAGCTACAAGAACTCCACAGCAGAATGGAGTAGCTAAAAGAAGAAACAGAACTCTCAAGGCCATGTTAGCTGAAGCTGGTTTGCCTAAGAGATTTTGGGTTGAAGCCATTAATACTGCATGCTACACTAAGAATAGATGTACGATTAACATGCAGCTATTCAAACCCCCCTATGAAATTTGGACATGGAGGAAGACAAATGTTGGATATTTTCGAATCCTTGGATGTAAGTGCTTCATCCACAACAATGGCAAGGACAGTTTAAAAGATTTTGATGGTAATGCGGATGAAGGTATCTTTTTAGGATACGCAGCTAAAAGTAAAGCTTATAGAGTGCTGAACAAAAGGATTATGGTCACAGAAAAGTATATCCATGTGGTTTTTCATGAACCTAATGTTAATGGAGAAGACATAGATGGGTTAGCTAACAAGAGAAATCAGCCAACTATTCAAAAGAGTCTTTATGTTGAAGCAGATGTAAGAGCACTCAATCCTGATAAAGAGGAGATAGTTGAATCTCAGAGATAACTGGAAGGTCTGCAGTTGAGTGATGATGAGGAAGTTGTTCAAGATAACTTAGCTGCGAGACGAATGAATCCAATAGACTTACTCCAACCGGATGTGAGATGGCTGAGAGACCATCCACCTGAGTTAATCATTGGAGATGTTAGAGATGGAGTAAGAACCACATCCAGAACTCAACATGGTGCAATGTTAACTTATTTCATTTCCCAGATTGAACCTAAGGATGTGTCACATGTATTGGATAACATACATTGGATTCTAGCTATGCAGGAAAAGTTGAATCAATTTGAGAGAAACAAAGTTTGGGAATTAGTTCAAAGGCCTACCCACCAAAATGTTATTGGTACTAAGTGGGTATCTAGCACAAAAAAACTTTTTGAATTCCCGGTAGAAGAAACAAGATGAATGAAGAAGGGTCTATAGTAAGAAATAAAGCAAGGTTGGTAGCCAAAGGGTATTTCCAAGAGGAAAGAATAGATTTTGATGAAACATTTGCACATGTTTCTAGATTAGAAGCAATTAGGATGTTTCTTGCTTATGTTGAACACAAGAACATCACTGTTTATCAAATGGATGTGAAGAGTGAATTTTTTAACGGACTTTTGGAAGTAGAAGTCTATGTGGAGCAACCTCCAGGTTTTGAGTAGAAAACTATTGGAGATAAAGTCTATAAGCTCAAGAAAACATTGTATGGATTGAAATAAGCAGTAAGAGCCTGGTATGATACATTGTCTTAGTTTCTCATTGACAATGGATTCACCATAGGCAAGGTTGATAGAACACTCTTCAAAATTCAAGATGGGGAGAGTATATTGATTGTTCAAATTTATGTGTATGACATCATTTTTGGATCCACAAACAAAGAGTTGTGTGACAAGTTTTCAAACCTTATGCAAGGGAAGTTTGAAATGAGCATAATGTGTGGCACCCACCACTACTACTACTTATACAAAATATATAAATAGTACAACTCGACCACAATTCTATTTAAAACGTGTAAATTTTTTTCCCTGTGTAAATTTAAGAACAGACAACAACAAAATGAACCCTAGATACCGCAACAAAGATTTTATCATTAAAAGCAAAAGGCCAGTCAACCCTGTTTGTACGTAAACATGATGACTAGATATACAAACCCACAACTCAAACTAGCAGACTATTTACATATATTTACAATACAATTTCAAAAGTTATAAACAGTACGAGTTCCTCCATATAACACAACAGAATCAAAACCAAAATGAACCCAAAAACAAGCCCAACAGGTCGTCATCCACATCCATGATCCTCAAAACCTGAAGAAGCTTCTGCACTGCACAGTAAGTCAGAGACTTAGGCATTCTCATGCTCACCTGCAATGCATGAACTACATGAGCTAAAGCTCAGCAAGTAAAAATCATGCATGTCCAGAAAATATCACTGATTTTCCAACATGAAATGCTAAAATGTAAATCCATGAATGAAAATACTTTATTCAAAATTATTTTATTTCATTTGAGCTCCTGACCCAATTACTATGCACCGAAAAAGAGCTCTGCACACAATACTATAAAACTACGTGTGGACCATCCTCCTGCGGCCCAACCAAGGGTCCCCTGCTTGCGTCCCTTGTGTCTGCCAAGAAGTATCCCACGTTGCAGGTTTACAACTAGGTGCCCACAGATGGACCATCCTCCTTTGATCCACCGAGAGCCCATCTCCCACCTAGCCTTGTGTTCACCAGGAAGTATCCCACCTACTGTACCTACACATATATCATAAGCATGCCGATCATGCCTCAGTGCACTAGCAATGGTCAGAAAAACATCCATTTTCTAACTCAAAGTATTTTCGTGCATGCGAACATCCTCTTGTAATATGCATGCATATGCAAATGCTGTGAATGACATGTCCAATGGCTCATCGAGCACCATATTGCAACATAGCCAATTATGCAACATATAATACACACATACATTTAACAATAGACGACAGTCACATATCATACAATTAATTCAAACAATACTATGTTCATACATTACAGTTGCAGATGGATTTTTACGTACCTTTCTCCTTGGATACACTATTGAAAGTAAACTAACGGTCTTCCATCACTAACTTTATGTGTCAGCAATTTGTAATGATACACGATATCAACTTATAATATCTCTTTGATTTAACACAATTTCATATACTGGATATTATAAAGGACCTTAATTAGGTCTTAAGTAAATTTAGCTAAATAATAATTATGCATTGAAATATACCTTTTAGGCCTAGTCAAGTTCCTCAAACATGTTTGATTTCTTATTTTGTATCTAAAATAGCACTCATCAGTTTACTATGTTGTTTTTATTAACTTTTGTATTAGTTCTCTAGAAATCAGGGATTACCTCAACTATTATTCCTTTCAATTACTTTTTAATAGATAATCATATCTTTATCAAAACATATCTAAATTCAGTTCTATTTTTTAATTGCAATTTAAATATATAAGTATTTTACATAATATGTGTATTTACTATATTTTATTTTATATTTTCTTATCTATTTCTTTCCTAATCTAAAATTGGGAGTAAGTTAAGAAGTCTAACTTTTCATACTTCATATATCTAAAAGAATCATCACTAATTTCAGTAAACCATTTAAAATCAAATTAGCCAAGTCAATTAACATTCATTCACTACCCTTTGACTTTATTGATGTATGAATAGAGTTGTCTTATCTCTGAGCATTGCATCAATGAGATAATTGAGAAATTCTAGCAAAATTAAAATATTACCTTAACTAATGTACCCATCACATGAAAATTTGAATTAGATGGACTTCTTGTGGCCGTGGGTGTATGTTTCTCAAACTCTCTTTCATCTTTTGAGCTATCTTTTTCGGGGTGTGTGTGTGTGTAATGTTCTTTTTTTTGTGTATATATTTTTCCGGATGGGATCTTCTATTCCAGGATGGTGCTTCATCTCATCTTCCACCGCACGGATGATTGACACGTGTATAGAAGTTACCATATTAATTTTGGAGCATAAATCAAGGCTAAATTGTAGAGTTTTAATCTAGTAACTTATGTATACGTGTCAATAATCCATACGGTGGAACATGAGATGAAACATTATTCTGGAATAGAAGATCTCATCCGATATTTTTCTTAGATGAAACCGGTTAAGCAATGAGATATTTGATGTTATCTAGGTAAGGCGGTTAATGTCTATTTACTATATGTAAGTTTCATGTATATATATAATAATCCAAATTTTTTTTGCGTACATGCATACATATTCATTATACTCCATTACATATATCATATGATATATATGTATGTGCATACAAGATATATTTTATATGTAATCAATACATGATTAATTATACATGTAAGTAGTACTACTACTATTATTAATATTGTCATTATTATGATTATTATTATCTTCTAAAAACTATTATTCTTAAATATTTTGACATTTGTTTTTATATTAAGACTAATATTGGACTCTCTTTCGTGTATTATACTAATTCTACATATTATATCCCCTTACACATATTGATGCCACCTTTCACCTCTAATTTTACCACGTGTGACCTAATGATCCTCATACTTCTAATGTTTCCACGTGTAATGTGATGATATCTAATAATTTGGTAGCTAGACTTTTCTATGTTAATGAACCATCAGTTACTTGAATTAGGGGCTCGACAACTAACACTACTTAAGAACATTGGAAAGTGTGCAAATATTCATGACCTATAAATTGAAATGAAACACACAATGTCAATATCAATGCAAATAATACACAAATCACATGTAATGCATGTGCTATATTGGTCAGGTGAGTATTGAGAGGCTCGGGTATTACATCCTCCCCTCCTTATAAAATTTCATCCCCAAAATTTTACTTACCGAAATAAGTCAGGATACTTAGCTCTCATCTCGTCTTGTCTTTCCCATTTAGCTTCCTCTACTGATTGATTTCTCCAAAGCACTTTAACTAATGGGATTTCCTTATTTCTTAGCTTCTTTACTTCTCGTAATAAAATCTTCATAGGTATCTCTTCGTAGCTCAAGTCGGCTTTTAATTCAACTGGTTCGTGTTTCAAAATATGAGATGGTTTTGAAATACATTTTCTCAACATGGATATTTGAAAGACATCGTGCACTTGAGCCATTGACGCGGGCAAGTCGAGTCTATAGACAACATCACCGATTCTTTCAGTAATATGAAATGGACCAATGTATCTAGGACTGAGTTTTCCTTTTCTTCCAAATCGCCTTACCCCTTTCACTGGTGTTACCTTAAGAAATACTCGATCTCCTACAAAAAATTCTAACATTCTTCTTCTTTGATCTGAGTAACTTTTTTATCGGCTCTGACAGTTTCCAGTCTGTGTCGAATTTGCACCACAGTTTTGGACCGGCGATCTGCACCTCCGACAGTACAATGCTTCATAGGGAGCCATCCCGATTATTGCTTGATAGCTGTTTTTGTATGAGAATTCTATCAAAGGTAGATATTTACCCCATTGTCCTTGAAAATTTAGAACACAAGCTCTAAGCATA